>QRFJ01000081.1:1067384-1253096 GCA_006176705.1 Cocos nucifera | reverse complement strand
TCTCATGTATCAAATCATGCATATTTTTAGATCTAAATTATCTCATAATAATCTAAAAAATTAGATTTAAATTGATCTAATCAAAATAAATTCTAATCTAGACAATTATGTAGAACTATTCTACAACTAGTCTAGACATGCATCAATCATATCTCATATGATATTCAAAAATTAAATAATTTTTATTTACTATTTTTTAGATGTTATTATAACACTTATAATATCAAAAAATAGTAAATAAAAAGATCTAAAATATGATTTAATCAGATTAAATCAAAAACATGCAAGAACTATTCTATAGAACTATTCTATTCTAGAACTAGTCATGCATATCTTCTAATCTTAGATCCAAATCATTTAATTTTAATTTTTTCTGATTTCAGATCTGATCACATCTCATGTGACATCTGAAATCAATTATTTTTAATTAAAATAAATTTAAAATCAGATCTAAATAATTTTAGAACCATGGCTCTGATACCAGTTGAAGGAAAATCCTGATTTCCCGGTCCAGGTTCGTTCAGATCTGATCAGATCAAGAGATATATTTCAAAAATTTTTCTCTTGATCTCATATCAGATCTTGATATATTTCAGATCTGATTCTTATTATTTTAATAAATAAAATAAAATAAGATAAATTAAATCAAATTTAATTTACCTGATTTGGGTAATCCTATTACCCTGTTGATGATCCTGTATTGCAGCGGAAGGTTCTGGATCTAGCCACGCAAGCGCCTGGCCTCTACCGGTATCCACTCAGGGTTGGATCTGGAGATCCTCTTCTTCTCTATCACACCTCCAAAAATTAGATCTGGATCTGATCTGGAGGATCTTCAAAACTCCTTTTGAAGATCAGCAGTCGTCCTTTGCAGCAGTGCAGCCTTCTTGCTTTTGATCGCCTTTCTTTGATCTGGATCGCACCAACCAAGCTCCAAAACTATTTTGGACGTGGAGAGGAGAGGGAGAAGAAGCTTTGGCATGGAGGAGGAGAGGAGAGAAAGGCCTTGCCTTGGGCATATGGAAACTTTGATCTCAATTGCATCTAGAATCTGAGTTGGGCGCAGGGTCTTATTTATAGACTAAGCGTGATCCAACTCCTCTTCTTCCCAACCAATCACAACCCTTTGTGAAATCAGATCTAAATCTGATTGGTGGGAATAGAGTCCCCTGGATTCCTCCTTAGAGGGTGCCTAAGACCAGTCAAAGTTGGTTCTTAGAAGAACTCTAATTGGAATCCAAAAAGGAGATGGAGTCCTTGTCCAACGAGGACTCCTAGGCGCCTCCAACTTGGGCACACGCCTAGGGTGGCGTGCGCCCTTCTCCTTGCCAGGTTCTGGCAGGGGGACAGGCCCCCACCAGCTCTCCAATAGGTGCATGACATGTGGTCAAAAGTCAAAGTGTCAATGGTCAACGTTTGACCAGTCAAAGGTAGACTTTTGACCAAAGTCAAAGAACAAGAAATGGCAGGTGACCAAAAATGGCAGGTAATGTCTTACAAAATAAGACAACCTTTTCTGACTTGGACAACCTCCAGTCAGACCATATGAAGGCCTCTGATTGAGCACAAACTCCTTTGGCTCAGACAGGACAACTTATTTATGATAGTAAAAGAAGAACGTTAGGTTCAATCGAGTGCTAGCACGATTTCCTTGAACCTAATTGAATCTCATTCAGATCAATTGAACTAGATCAGTTCAATTGATGATCACCAGATTCAAACCCTTGTTTGTGTGACCCAGTTAGGTTCAGTTCTGTATGGTAATGGGATATGTCATGATCTCTATCATCGACATCATCGAAACTCCTTTCGATGGATCAGAACTCTTCTGATTCGAACAGCTAGAATGATCGATCATCTAAATCATTCTAATTGCTCCCAAAATCCACCAGTGACACCTAGCAGTATATGGTGGCAACCCATCAGAGCTGAATGCGAACCTCTTGGTGCAGCTACCTGTGTGATTAAGTTCTTCTATCTTGAGCCCCGATCAGATTAGGGTTAAGGTGAAACTCGTCAAACCCTAGTCTCTGTCATATGATGTAATCATTCGATTCGAGTCCAATGTGAAAATCTAAATAGAAACTCTTTCTATTATTTCACTCTGCCATGGCCATGGGCTTTCTGGACTTGATTCTCATGATCATCATAGGGCTGCTCCTCTACCACCGAGGTAGATAGATTCCATCTTGATGCAATCCAGTTCCTACAATGAACATGCTATAGCCAACATACACCTCAGGGTTCCATATGGCTAGGAGACCGAGTAATGGTGTAGTCAAACTATAACACCCTCAAGGTGAACTGCCGATGCATCTCAGGTCAAAGAACCAGACACACTACTGCAGCATCGAGTCAGTCATTGACGAGAAGGTAGACTCCCTAATGACTACTCGAGGTGGTCACGCTCAGTGCCCTCGTTCTCTAACGAGTACCTGTACTCTCGCTCCGGTGTCTCCACACCGTAGACTCAAGACTCATCTACTAAAGAGAAGCGATTGTACACCAACCTTCCGGATCAATCACCATCCTCGTGATGATCCTATGGTCGGGAGCATTTTATGAGTTAATAATGATTATTCATGTCTTAAATTTTCAACTCTTGAAAATATGAATTATCATTACCATTAACTCAAAGGATGTATCACAGACACTAAATACACATATGTGATAGAAAATAACCCATTTTATTGATTATAGTCAAAATTATAATTTTGCCCCTAGAAGTGTATTACAAGTGTCAGCCAATTCTGGCTTCTCGGGCACATATATCTAACACGCATGTGCCCCCACAGCCCGTTAGAAATAGGAGGAGGACCTCGTCCTAACGCGAGCTAAGGCCTCGTTCACAAGGACGAGATGAAGGAAGAGGCCAGACGCAGTCCCATGTGCCTCCATAGTCCGTTAGGAATAGGAGGAGTCGTCTTAACACGAGCAGTCGAAGGCCTCGTTCACAAAGGATGAGATGGGGGAAGAGGCACGGACGACGGTCCGCATTTGCCCCCATAGCCCATTAGGAATAGGAGGAGGACCTCATCCTAATGCAAGCAAAGTCGAAGGCCTCGTTCACAAAGGACGAGATGGGGGGAGAGGCATGGACGACGGTCCGCATGTGCCCCCACAGCCCGTTAGGAATAGGAGGAGGACCTCATCCTAACGCGAGCAAAATCAAAGGCTTCGTTCACTTTAGACGAGACGGAGGGAGACGGACGATGGTCCGAATGTGCCCCCACAGTCCGTTAGAAATAGAAGGAGAAGCTCGTCCTAACGCGAGCAAAGTCGAAGTTAGGAATAGGAGGAGAACCTCATCCTAACCCGAGCGACCGGGCCAACCTCGATCAGAGAGCTTCAACTTCCACTTCGACCAGAGATAAGATCGGAGATAACCTCATCCTGAGATGAGATCTCTCCCGAGCTTCGACATGGACCAGCACGAGGCTCAGAGGAAGACTTCGGCAGTCGTCATTCCTACACTCCCTTTCTTCGATTTTTGAACTCGAGAGTAGGGGGGCTGGTGTTGGGGATAAATCCTGCTCCCATCATAGTCTAGTCCGATGCTTAGCCTAATGCAACCAGTAGCCACAGAAGAGCTTCAACAGACGGGCTTTAACCGAACCCCAGCGGTCGAGCTTCTTCTAACCCATTCAACCGGCCGAACTACTTAGCGGCCGAACTTCTTCTGACTCCCCAATCGCCGAGGCTCAGTCAGACTCCCGCAAGAGCCGAACTCTCTCCGCGTCGTTACAGCCAGGCGCTTGTGGGAGCCAAATTCCCTCCAACGATCGAGCTTCTACGAAAGTCAGACTCCCTGCGGACTTCTCCAGCGGTCGGGCTTCTACGAAAGTCGAACTTCCTGCGGACTTCTTCAGTGGACGGGCTTCTTAATGGCTGAATTTTCATGAAAGTCGAACTTCTTATGATGGATTCCTGTAGGCGATCCCGCTACGATTACACGATAATAACGATCGACATTTATCGAGTCAATAACGATCGGCATCTATCAAGTCAATAACGATCGGCATTGATCAGGATAGTTACGATAATCATTAATCAAGGCGGTTACAACAAGCTTCCTCTATAAAAAGGATCCTCCGAATATACTTACGTCAGGTTCTGAAAATCCTTCTCTCCTCCTCTAAACTCTATCGAACTCCATACTGAGCACTCCATTCCTGTTGACTGAAGCTGACTTGATCGTTGGAGGGTCCTATCGGAGCCACCCCCATCGGCTTCGAACGGAACTTTATTTTGCAGGTCTCCGACGACGACCCCATCTGCCTCCACTCCAGCAAATTTTGGCGATTATCAAATTCTACGTCAATAGGAATGATCTCACCAAATATGATTGAAAGTTTTGTTCGTGCCCTAATCTTCTTTGTTCTTTTCTATTTTTTTTCTGCAAAATAAACAAGAAAAATAATTAGTAGGTAATAAAAAAAATTAAAGAAATAAAAATTTTTTAATTTTTATGCCTCTCCAACAACGGTGCTAAAAACTTGATAGGAACGCGATATTGTCATGAAGACACCATGTTCATTAGTTTAAATCTGACTTTTTTAAATTAAAAGTTAAGAAGAGAGTAGTGAGTCGAGTCGAATCCACAGAGAGAAAATGATTTAATTCTAAAATCTTTGATTTTTTTCTTATAAAAAAAATAAAAATTTTTGAAAAAAAAATTAAAGTAAAAAAATAGATTTATAAATAAAAGTAGAATTTAAATTATGCAAAAATAAGCTTAGAACTAAGATCTATTATTTAGATCTTAGCGGCTACTAGCAATTAAAGAGCAATAAAGAATAATTAATTTAAAAAGCTAGAATTGAAAAAAGTAATAAAGCTTTCTTTATTAAAATTAAAACTCAGATATAGAATTTAAATATAAAAAATTAACGAAAAGAAAAGAGAAAAGAAAACTAGAAGGAGATCGCAGATTAGCGTAGGCATGGAGATGGCATAGAAGACTGGCTCTTCTTCTTAGTACTGTAGCCTTGGAGCAACCTTCAACCCTGAGCTTGGCTTTTTTCTCACCAAATCTGTCTATTTCTAGAGGCTTAGGGTCCTTTTTATAGAGCTAGAGGGGTTGGAGAGTTTTCTTCTAGGCAATGTGAGACTAAGGGGCTCTTTGATCGTTGAAATATAGAGAAATCTAAGTAAAAATTGAATTAAAAAAAGTTCTGAATGAATTCTACTACTCTGAATGAAATTTGACCGTTAATAGGAATCCAACAGATCAAAAATCATCAAAATCGGATGTGTATCAACCCAGATCAGGTTGGATTAAATTCTGACCGTCCGATCACACATCGATGGAGGAAATCTGGCTGCAAATCGTGCGTCGGGAGTCCTGATCAATGTCGGGAGTGTTCTGGACTATCGGATCATCCTCTGAATTAGGCACTACCATTGGATGGCGATCTGCGTGAAGTCTGAAGCTGAATCAAATCCAAAAATAACCACAGTCGTTTGATTTTGAACGCAAGCTACCACAGTCGTCCGATCGTGCCATTACTGTTCCCATGGACCGCATGGACCGACCGCACCACACATCATAGTCAATCAGCGCTCCTGTCATCGAGTGAAAAGACCAAAATATCCTATAAGCCATGATAGATTTCTATGGACCCTTTAAGGGTCTAGATCCGCCATGTGTCGCGATGTGATTTGCCGGATTCTATTGAGCCGGTGGTCCATGCCTGGATGGTGGATCGATTGATGATTTTTATGGCTGAGTCAGCTTATGTGGCTGGCTTGGCACGTCGACTTGAACCGACTGAGCCATTTTTTTTTTTATTTAATTTTTATTTATTTTATTTTTTTAAAAATTCATATCTTCTCCATTTTAGCTTCGTTTTTCTCAAAACTTATTTCATTATGATTAAAAAAAATGAGCTCTTTCTATTGATTATAAAATTTTATTTTTTTAATTTTTATTATTTTTAATTAATTTTTTAATTAATAAAATATTAATTTTTAAAAAAATATATATAAATTAATTATTAATTAATATAAATTAATTAATAAATTAATATTTTTATTGATAAATTTATGGTACTTATCAGTAGGGAGATCGAAGGATGGGGGAGAGGGGCATGGCAGGCTGAAATTTCGAGAAGACGGGAGGAGGCCAGGAGCTTGTGGCTGAGGGCTCGAAGAGGTGGGCCAAATGCAACCGGAGGAAGAAGGTCGGGGGCTCGAGGAGGCGGGAGATAGCTGAGGGCTCGAAAAAAGGTGGGTCGGATGCAGTTGGGGGGAGGCCCACTGGCTGGGGGAGAGAGGGGTGGTGAGAGGATCGAAGGATGGGGGAGAGGGTGGTGGCGATGGAGGATAAAAATGCGAGAGAGAGGGTTGATGAAAAAATGAGAAAGTGATGGACAGTGGGATGAGAAAAAAATGAGGAAACGATGGGGTGAGGAAAAATAAGAGGATGGTGGGTGGTGGAGTGGGGGAAAATAAGGGCGCACGATGAGTTGGAAAAAAATGAGAGCGGAAAGATTATTAGTGACGGCAACTTCCATCGCTCATAATATTCTTCCATCGTTAATATTAAAATATTATTAGCGATGGCAAGTGTCATTGGTAATAACCTTTTTATTGTTAATAATTATAGTTTTAAAATAATATTTTTTAATTATTAATCATCGTATTTTTGCCATCGTTAATATAAATTTATTAATATCAATTTTTTTTCTCCTAAGTCATTTTTTGGATGGCTAAAAATTAATATTTAATTTTATTAAATTTTTTGACTTAATTAATTTATAGATCAAGTTTTAATTGATTTAAATTAGATTTAATTTAATTAGGCTTGACTTAATTTGAGGCTAATTAGATCTTAATATTCGAAGTAAAACTTGAATTCAAAGTCTAATTGAACTAAGTATAGCATGATTTTGAATTAGATTTCAATCAGATTCAAATTGGATTCGATTTGAATCTAAATTAAAAATTATTTTTTTATAATACATTTAAATCAGATTAAATTTAATTAGACTTGACTTAATTTGAATGTAATTAAATTTTATAATCTAATTAAAACTTAGATTCAAAGTCTAATTAAATTAGGTTAGATAGGATTTCAAATTAGATTCTAATTGAATTCAGATCAAACCTAAATTAAAAATTATTTTTTTTAATTAATTTTAATTAGATTAAATTTAATTATGCTTGACTTAATATGAAGGTAATTGTATTTTACTATCCAAGTAGAACTTAGATTTTAAAGTCTAATTGAATTAGGATTTATAGGTTTTCTAATTGGATATCAGATTCGAATTGAATTTAAATTAAAAATTATTTTTTTAATTAATTTAAATTAATTTTAATTTAACTAATTTTTACTTAATTTGAGATCAATTGGATTTTATAATTCATATAGAATTTGGATTTGAAGTCTAACTAAATTAAATTTGATAGGATTTCAAATTAGATTCAAATTGGATTCAAATGTAATCATGGATCAAGTTCTAATTGATTTAAATCAGCTTAAATTTAACTAGAATTAACTTAATTTGAAGATAATTAGATTTTACTATCTAACTAGTACTTGAATTAAAAGTCAAATTAAATTAGGATTGATAGGATTTTGAATTAGATTCAAATCGAATTCGAATTAGATTCAAATTGAATCTAAATTAAAAAATATATTTTTTAATTATTTTAATTAGCTTAAATTTAATTAGGCTTGACTTAAAAAGGTAATTAGATTTTACTATCTAAGTAGGACTTGAATTAAAAGTCTAATTAAATTAGGATTGACAGGATTTTGAATTAGATTCGAATTGAATCTAAATTGAAAACTAGTTTATCTTAATTAAATTAAATTTAATTTAATTTAGTTAATCTTAATTTAATTTAAAATTAATTAAATTTTATAATCTAAGTAGGACTTGGATTTCAAGTTTAATTAAATTAGATTTGATAAAATTTTGAATTGAATTCGAATTAAATTTGAATTGGATTCAAATTAGAGTTTGGATGTTTTGTGGATTATTAGCAATGGCAAACATGCCCTCACTAATTCCATCATCAATAATATTTTTAAATTATTTTTTAAAAAAATTATTAGTGATGGAATATTTTTCATCGTTAATAGCCAAAATTTGCCATCGTTGATATATATTTTATATTTAAATATCATAAAAAAATTTAAAAATTTTAAATAATTTTAGTGATGGCTTATATAATCGCTAATAGTAAATTATTAGCAACGGCACAATATTTGTCACTAATAATCCTAATTTGTCGTTGCTAATTTTTTTATGTTTAAATATTTTAAAAAGGTTTTTAGACTTATAAAGATGGTGATTGCCGTCACTGTAAATAATGTCACCGTCGCTAACAGTATTAGCGATGATATTTTTTTTTATCGATGTTGTAGTAGTAAAAAGCTTTATTAGTGATGAAAATTTTTGCTATCGCTAATATTCATTTTTCTTATAGTATTTGGTGCTGCCATGGGGACCGGTGGCCAAGGTCATTTTGGTGTGAGCCGACGATGGTGGAAGTCGATAGTCGGTGAAGCAGGCTAGTGGGAGCTAGTGATGGTAGTGAATTCAAGTAGGGAGTGAAGCTGGCGGCCGTGGCGGCAATCCAATCACCCATGGCTTTTTGGTGTAGCCGTGAGGGCAGCAGCGGTGGGAGGTGGCGGCGATCTAGACCACGGTGGTAATCCCAACCGCCCGCGACATTTTGGTGCAGCTACGATGGTGACTGGGGAGGATTAGGGTGGCTAGTGGGTCGCCCATGTGGTGCAAGAAGGGTTTCTCACGATTAGGGAAGAAAGGAAGAAAAAAAAGTTTTTTTTTATGGGTTCGGATTCAAACCTGAACCCATTATTTTTTGTCGGATTTCAAGTTTTGGGTTAGATCCATTATAGCTTTGAATCAGACCCAAACTCGATTTGATCAAACCTATTTTGCACATAAGATCCTAAAGATGGTTTTATTACATTCTACTAGTTTCTGACAGTTTTAAAACTGCTATTTTATAGAAAAGCCCATATTCTTTTGTTATTTATGGTTAAATCTTCTATCACTATTGCTCATTTTTTATCCGATTTGAGCGATTTTTGAATCATTGTACTTATGATGATTTAAAAAATATTATGATTGAGTTCTTCATACAAGATAAAATATTTAAATAATTTAATTATTTAATTAATAATTTTGTTCACTATTATACTATTCAAGTATATTTTCATGTAGCCCCATAGGATCCGGAGCACTCATAGATCTTGGATAGCTGAGTCATTGAGGGCTAATTATTTTCTTTCTTATTATAATTTTATAATTACATAAAAATGTATCTACTATAGTTGATCTAAAGGTGATTATAATTAGATGCTAAATTGATCGTTATTGATTGACTAACTTAAATTACATAAAGACGGAGAGTTTTACGTCCAAAGATGAAAATAACATTAGATTTTTATAATCATAGTTAGTTAAACCACTAAAAGTGTAACTAATATAATGTATCACAGCTTAAACATAAATTATGCAGTCATGCCATAATTATTATTGTTGCTTATATATTTTATATTATTATTGATTATAAAATTTTCATAATTTATGATTTATGATTATATGTTTCAGCACTAATTATTATGTTTAGATTTTAATCTATGATTCTTATCCAAATATTTTTTATAGTTGTATAATAAGTATTATTAGTAGAATTATATTTGGAATCTGCATCATGATCGTAATTATGAACATGTTCTTTTGTTTTTAGCTATGATCCATATTTCACTCTTATCGCATCTATCTAATATTTCCACATTAAATATATCAAATTATCCTGATTGGCACGAGTAGTTTCTTATTATACTAGGATGTCTAGACTTAAATTTGGTCCTTCGTAAACCTCAGTCTGATATACCTACTCCCACTAGTTCTCTTGATCAGAAAGAATTATATGAAAAGTGAGAGCGATCTAATAGATTGTCTCTCATGATTATCAAGAACTCTATAGCAAGGATATTAGAGGATCTATTTCTGATAACGAATTAGCCTCGAGTATATTTTCTCTGTAGAACAATAATTCATCAAATCAAATAAAACCTTGGCTAGTACTCAAATGAATAAGTTAACCTCTATAAAATATGATAAAATTTATAGAATGCGAAAGCATATTATAAAAATGCATGATATAACTGAGAAACTAAATAATTTGAGAATGACAGAGAACTTTCTTGTCTAATTTATTCTCAATTCTTTTCAATCAAAATTTATCTAATTTAAAATTTATTATAATACATAAAAAATCATAGTTAATGAATGAACTCATCTCCAGTGTGTACAAGAGAAAGAGAGATTAAAATAGAAGATATTTTAGTTGTTCACGTGGTTATAGAGGAATGTTCTAAAAGAAAGAAGATAAAAAAAAAGAAAATAAAGGATCGAGTAATCCATCAAAGAAAAGTTTTCATAAATTAAAATATTTCTTCTATAATAAGTAGGGACATGTCAAGAAGGACTGTGAAAAAAGAAAGAAATGATTCAAAAAAAGGATATTCTCTTATCCCTTGTTTATTTTGAAACTAAATTTATTGATGTTTCTTCTAATACTTAGTAAATTGATTCGGATACTATAATTCATGTTTCTAATTTAGTATAAATTTTTTTTTAAGCTAGAAATCAAATGACAAAGAGTGGTGGATCTTTATAAAGAATCAGATAAAATCTAAGATCATTTTAGTTAGGATTGGCAGACTTATTACAGATACAAGATTCTAATTAAATTTACATTATGTCTTTTATGTTCTTTTAGTATCTAGAAATTTAGTTTCTTTATCAAAATTTGATTTAAAAGATTTTTTAATTACTTTTAAAATTTTAAATTTTAGATTGATAAAAAATTTTATTTTAGTTGGTACTATAATATTGTTCAATGAATTATATAAAATGAATTTGAATTTTTTTTTGCACAATCTATATTTACTTTTAATGTCAATATTGAAATGAAACATAGTATTGTGAATAGGAGTTCTTCAATGTTGTGGCATATGCGATTAGGTCACATATTAAAAAAAATGATAACTAGATTGATTAAGAAAGATATTTTACTAAATCTAAATTTTAGTAATTTTAAAATATTTATTAATTATATTAAAAAGTAAATTAAAAATCATAAATGACATGCCATTAAAAGTTAAACTCTTAGAATTGATACATACTAATATTTATGACTATATTTCACCCAATCTTGGAGGGCAAAAATATTTCATCATTTTTATTGATAATTTCTCATGTTATAGTTATATTTTTCTATTATATAAAAAATTTGAAGCTTTGAAAGTCTTTAAGGTGTATAAAGCTAAAGTAGAAAATTAATTGGATAGAAAAATTAAGGTTGTGAGATCTGATTGAGGTAATGAATACTAAACTAGATATGATAAATCTGACCATAATTCTAGATTGTTTGCCAAATTTTTTGAACAACATGGGATTGTAGTATAATATACTATGTCTGAAAATCTTCAACAAAATGGTATGGCTGAAAGGTGTAATCATACTTTAATGGACATGATGAAAGTATGATTAATAATTTTTTATTATCTTTGAATTTATGGGGAAAAGCCTTAAAATTTGCTATGTATATCCTAAATCGGGTACCAAAAAAGATCATTCCTAAAACTCTTTTTGAGTTATGGATGGATAGAAAACCATCTTTAGCACTTTTAAGTATTTGAGATTATCCTACAGAGGCTCAATTATATAATTTATAAGAAAAAAAATTAGATCATAGAATTGTTAGTTATTATTTTATTGGATATCTAGAAAGGTCAAAAAATTTTGAATTTTATTATCCATCACACACCACTAGAATCTTTAAAACTGAAACTACTAGGTTCATTAAGGATGGTAAAAATAGTGAAAGTAGTGAATCACGTGATGTGGTGTTAGAAGAAATAAAAGAATCTTTTTTTATTATTATAATATCAAAAAATGTTTTGCAACCAGTTCAATCTGAGATTGTACAACATCAATAGGTGGTTGATACACCACTTTTTAAATAGTTTGATAATGAACCTAATTTGATTGAAAATAATTATAATAATGATACTAAATCTGGAGTATTATAGAGATTTACTAGAGTTAGGAGATTGGCCATTCCAAATAATTATATTATTTACTTATAAGAATGTGATGATGATATTGGGATGAAAGATGATCCAGTTTTATTTAAGGATGTAATAAATAGCGATGATTTGGAACTTTGGTTAGATGCCATGAAAGATGAGATGGAATTCATGGATAAAAATTAAGTCTGAAAACTTATTGAATTGCCTCAAGGATTTAAGCTTATTGACTGTAAATAGACTTTTAAAACTAAATAGGATTTTAAAGGCAATATCAAAAGATATAAGACTAGATTTGTAGTAAAAAAATTTAGTCAAAAGAAGGATATCGATTATCATAAAATATTTTCTCCTATTTCTAGAAAGAATTCATTCAGAATCATTATGGTATTAATAGCTTATTTTGATTTAGAGATACATCAAATGAATGTCAAGACTGCATTCTTGAATAAAGATTTAAAGAAAGAAATGTATATGGAATAGCCTGAAGGATTTTCAGTGCAAGAAAATAAAAAGCTAGTATGTAAATTAAAGAAATCTATATATGGTCTTAAACAAGCTTTTAGGCAATGGTACTTCAAGTTTAATCATATCATTGGTTCCTTCGGATTTAAGAAAAATATTGCTAATCAATATATATATCTGAAAATGGATGGAAGTAAGTTTATGTTTTTAATTCTATATATAGATGATATCTTATTAGTCAGCAATAATTAGGATTTCTTGCATGAAACTAAAAATTTTGTTTTCAAATATTTTGACATGAAAGATATAAAAGATGCTTTTTATATTTTTGGTATAAAATTTTATCATGATAGAAGTAAAAGGTTACTTGGCTTATCTCAGAGGACTTCTATTACTAGGATCTTAGAAAGATTTGGAATATCAATCTACTCATCAAGTGAAGTATCAATTGTTAAAGATGATAAATTTAGTAAATTTCAGTATCCTAGAAACGAGATTAAGAGAAATCAGATGAAGGATATACTCTATACATCTACAGTGGGTAGTCTGATGTATGCTCAAGTATGTACTCATCTTGATGTTAGTTTTGCTTTAAAAATACTTGGTAGATATTAGAGTGATCCAAGTATGGACCACTGCAAAGCTGCCAAGAAGGTGATGCAATATCTTTAGAAAACTAAAAACTACACGCTCACTTATAGGATGAATAATTAGTTGGAGGTGATCAGTTACTCAGATGCAGACTATACTGATTGCCTTGATATAGGAAGCACAACAAGTTATCTTTTCCTATTGGCTGTTGGTGCAATTTTATGGAGAAGCATAAAATAGTGCATTATGGCCTGCTCTACTATAGAAGCTAAATTATAAGCTGCTACGAGACTTTCTCATATACTCTATGGCTAAGAAAATTTATCACAGGGTTTACAGTTATAGATTCTATTTCCAAGCCACTAAGATTTATTATGAAAAATCTACTATAGTTTTTTTTTTTAATAGTGGCAAGGTTACCAATGCAAACAAGCATATTAATGTAAAATATCTTATAGTGAGTGAAAGAATTAATAGTCATTAGTTGTTTATTAATTTTATTGGTACTACTTATATGATAGCTAATCCCTTGACTAAAGGTTTAATATCCAAAGTCTTCAAAAAGCATGTAAAAGTTATGGGCATTTATCATTAATGGGATATTTAATTTATAATGGATACTTATTTTAAAATCTCTTAATAGTTTAGGTGGTGTTTGGTATCATTATGATTTTTTATTTTTCATTTTTTTAAAAAATAATAAATGTGTTTAGTTGGGAGTAGCATTTTTTTAATTAATAAAATATTAAAAAAATATGCTAGCTGTTTCCCTAAACATTAAAATGTAGTTTTAGGTTTTTAGTTTTTCTTTTTTTTTTGCACTTTAGGGCATCCTTTCTTCTTCCTTTCAAATACCTCTCATTTTTTTCCTCCCTCCCCACACACACACACTCTCTCTCACTCATGCTCTTCTCGAAGAACATAGATTGGATTGGAGTAGGATCAAGAGGAATATAGGTATATTCTCTCTCTCTCTCTCTCTCTCTCTCTCTCTCTCTCTCTCTCTCATTTTTTGTTTTTGCTTGAGTTATGGTAGCTGTTCATCTTTTTTTTTTTCTCAGCCACTCTTCTCATGATCTCTATTATTTTGCAATACTTTAGTCTGGTTTTAGATGATGCTAATGATATAAGGACCCTTAGTCCAAATATTTATGTTCATGTTAATTTGTGATAGGATGCTACTGAATTATGTTTACTAGGTCCAAAAATTTTGTGACATTGAATATTGATTGTTTAAACCTTTTGGATTTTGTAACCTACGGCTCTCCTTTATTTTCTTATCAATAGGTTAATTTTATTTTTATATATAATTTGGATAGATGACAATCACAACTACAAAAAGAGTCTATGGCAGTGCATACTGTTGCAGCAGTTTATAAAACCACTGCAATAGAGTTTATAGCAGCGATTACAAAGAACCACTGCTATAGGTCATCCTATAGTAGCAGTTATAAGAAATCGTTGCTATAGTCTGACCTATGGCAGTGGTTAGGACAACCGCTACCATAGGTCGGATCTATAGCAGCAGTTTCTTGTAACCGCTGCTATACGTTGACTGTGGCAGTGATTATTTATAATCGCTATAATATATTTTTTTTATTTTTTTAAATATTATATAATTTTAAAATTTAATATCCATCTTCATCATTTATTATCTAAATAATTATCATTAGAGTATCATCGCAAAAGATCACCTCGATCTGATGGTCCTAGCTTCATCGATCAACAAAATTTGATTTCGACGATCACGAATAATGATGTGATGATCTGATAGATGAAGATCTTCGATAGATCCAAAAATTTATTACGATGATCTCAGTTATGTTTGTAGCATACTATCAAAGTTTTACTTCAATCGGATATCGTTATCTTGATCAATTTAGTATAGGTTAATTTCGATCGTTAAATGATAAACGAGTGATCAAAGGACTAGACAGTGTTCGATTATGAGATAATTTTTTTTATAAATGATCTTGGCTACTACTTTAATCATTTTTTATGATGGTGATTATAAAATTTAACTTGTGAGACTAAGAACGATCTAAAACTATACGTCGCCTAATAATCATTCTTGAACTCCATTGATTGTTTTATGCATGTGCTCGTACTTTTATAATATCTGCTTAACATGAACAGTTCATATAAAAATAATTTAAATTTTACTATCATCATCATATAAAATATTTAAAATTATAATAAAGATTATTTAACTAAAAAATTATCTCTTAATCGAACGTCATTTAGCCTTTTGATCGCTTGTTTCTAATTTAACGGTCGAAATCATTCCATACTAAATTGATATAATAACGACATCTAATTAAAGTAAAACTTTGATAGTATGCTACAAATATCACCGAGATCATCATTGTAGATTTTTGGATCGATTAGAGGTCTCCATCTATCAGTCATCGCATCATCATTCGTGATCATCGAAATTAAATTTTTTTGATCGATGAAGCTAGGGCCATTGGATTGAGGTGATTTTTTATGATAATACTCTAATCATAATTATTTAGATAATGAATGATGAAGGTGAACATTAAATTTTAAAATTATATAATATTTAAAAAAAATAAAAAAAAATATTTTCAACCTATAATAGTGGTTACTGAAAATTCCTGCTATAAATCTATACCAGCGATTATGAAACTACTGTCATAGATCTATTGCAGCAATTTTTAGTAACCACTGCCATAAATCTATGGCAGTGGGTCAAAAATCGCTATCATAGGTTAGGTTAAAAATCTTCAGTTTTTCTTTCCTCCCGTGCTCACGCTCTCTCTCTCCTCTCCTCTCCATCATCGATGAGACTCCACACATCTCACCGTCGCTCGCCCCCCACATCCCTACCGCCGCCCGACCGCCCACACCCTCGCCCTCCCTGACCGCCGCCCCTCGCCCTCCCCATCCCTTGCCGCCAGTCGGCCACCCACCCCTTGCCTCCCCATCTCCATCCCCGACCGCCCATCCCCAACCCTCCCATCTCCGACCCCCGTCGCCCGCCCTCCCCATCCCTGGCCCCCCCGGTCGCCCACCCTTGCCTCCCCAGTCGCCACCCACCTCCCCATCCCCTCCGAGCCCCCTCTCCCTCTCTCTTTCCTCTTTCTCTTTCTCTCTCTTCTTTATCTATCTCACTATCTTGTTCTTATTTCGTAGGTTACCTCTAGCGCTGTTGTCTTTCTCTAACATCATCGTCGATGATCCTCGGAGCTTTCGATGCGACCTTCTTTCTATAGTTGTAGGTTTTTTTTTATTTTAATTTTATAGTATTATTTATTAATCATTAGACTAGATCTGTCAATGGGTCGGATTTGGATCAAAATTTGGATATTCAGATCTGGATCTAATTTTAATTACTGGTACCCGATCCGAACCTGAATACTCGATGGATCCATATTTGAAGTACCAAACCCAGATCCTAATGGATCTTGGGTACTTGGACCCGATTTTGGGATCTAAAACTAAGAAAGGGAGAGGGAGAGAGGGAGGGAGGGGTTCTGCCTCACCACCATCATCAGCAAGGGAGACCGAGAGAGAGAGGGAGGGAGGGAGGGGGTCCGACCTCGCCGGCATCACTAGGAGGAAGGAGGTTCATTATAGAATTTATTGGATAATATTTTCTGAATGTTTATATCTTATTGCTTTTATTTATTACATTGCATAACGATAGATCCATCAATTGATTAGTGTACATAATCTCCGATATCCGTGTAATTATTTATAATTATATAGATGAGAGAATTATGTACAATGATTAATTGATTGTCCAATTTGGATGGTTTGAAAATTATAGAGAATTCTATAAGTAGTTGCAGTAATCAAATGGTATGCTAAGAATTTTGAATGAAATTTTGAATAGTATTTTTCTTTTGTTCTCCTTACACGAAAAAATTAAGAAAAAATGCTATCAAAATTTCATTCAATCCCTGTTGCATATCGTTTGATTACTGTATTGAACCTATAGAATTAATGCAATTTTTGAATAAGATAGGACCTATCTTTACCATGTCGGTAGTTCGTGCCTTGGGTCGTATCGTGCCGATAGGCCATGCCATCCACTAAGAGAATTTCTATCTTGTTGCTTTTGTTTATTGTATTGCATAGTGATAGATCCATCAATTGATTAGTGTACATAATCTTTGGCATCCGTATATTTATATATAATTATATGGATGGTACCTAGGCAATATCTTTGATTATTATTCAACATGTTATATTTGTTAATGTTCATTAACGTTGCAGGTCACGATGGCACCAAAACACCATCTAGCTTTCACCCCTACCTCTCGATTTGTTATGCGGAGTTCAACATCTGAGGAATAGTTAGAGCATATTCCATCCACCTCTGCATCGGCTGCTCAGGAACCTCCACCACTGGCATCTACTCTACTGGCAACATCTACTCCATCGACATCTGAGCCTCCACCATCTCCATATCTCCGATACATACTACTCCATCGACATCTGAGTGTACATTTTTATTATATTATTTATTTATTTTTATATAGTATTTGTATACTTATATATTTGCATAATGTATTTTCATTGTAGGTGCATCATCCAGTAGGATATTTTGCGGTCCCACATGTATGGCGCATGTGTAGAACCTCCAGCATTACGTGATGGTATAGTATGATCTGGAGGGAAGGCCAGTAGGAAAGATCGTGCGGAAGATGCATTCCTTTTTTGGAGTGCTTATGAGGCAGTCAGACATTATTCTCATAGAGCCCAGAGACTGATGATTGATAAATGATATTGTCAGGGATTGGGTGTGGAAGGAGATATGGGTAAGTGCATCTTAATTATATTTATGTATTTTATATATTTACACTATATTTGATTAGAATAATTTTGTAACTAACTTTTGATAACTTTGTGCAGACCATAGATTAAAGCAAAAAAAAAATTACTTTATATATAAAATAATTATTTTAATTTTTTATTTTTACTTTTTGCTTTGAATGGTGTTATCAAATATTATTTTTTAATTTTTATTTTTAAAAATTTTAAAAAAAAAAAAAATTTAATGACTAACCAGATGCATCTTAAATAAATTGGCAAATATCCCAAAATTACATGAATAGCCATTGTATATCTCCGAATGGTTAGACAGCTGACTTATTTTATGTGTTATCAGACAAATGTGGCATCAGAGACCAGCATGCTTTAGGCCCATTCACTGTAGACTTCAAGGGTTATCAACAATTCTTCTTGCACATTAATTTTGCACAGCTCTTATGGTATGTCCAAGGAACTTGATATTTGTATGCTTCTCTCTGTATAAGGTGATCAGAACATTGCAGAAACCCTCGCTAACGTCCTGACCTTACTGCCTTTTATTTTTCTTAGATTCGAGCACCAGGCAAGCTCTCTCCCTCTCCCTCTCTCCCTCCCTCCCCCTCCTCCCCCCCCACCTGATTTGGGGCATGCTGGCTCTGCACATACATTGTATTGGTCCACTTTTGACCAATCTTGAGCCTGTTCGAATGCACACATCCATATCGATAATTCTATTATGCTTAATACTCTTTTTTAACCTTCGATACTTTGATGCAGACCTCAAGGGGCTGGTCAGAGGCTGAGGAGGCACGGATGGATAGGATGCGAGAGGAGTACAGTGGGTGATCGGGCATAGAGAAGGAAGAGGTAGACCCAAGAGTCCTAGAGAAGGAGCGAAGGCGAATGGCAGAAGAGAGAAGGTACGAGGACGAGGAAAGGATGGTGGGGGAATGGTGGTGGCGATCGGTGACATGGGTGACCACTGCATGCCCGCAAAGCGGATAGCAGGTGTTGGCCACAAGCCTACTCAAATGATGATGACGTCGTGCGGGTGTATAATTGTGCTTTTAGTCAGTGCCAACTTGGGCTGTGTTGGGGATCCATACCTCGTCTTGGCTGTTGCATCATCGTCTCTAGCCAATCTATGGAAGATGATATTTATTGGATTATGAGTATATGATAGATGTGAAGATCGTTAAAATACGATCTACTAAATTAGCATCAATTTTAACTCAGATCAATCCTGATTGACTTCGTCCCTAGATGATCTACCATGGATCATCTGATCCCTAAATGACCTATCATATATCACCTTGTCCCTAGATGACCTACTATGCATTACCTCATCCCTAGATGACCTACTATAGATCACCTCTCGAATGATCTACCATAGGTCATGCAAGGTTGACCAATCTCAAAGAATCTGAAGTCGAATGCCAGCTACGCGGATCAATGAACCTCGACTATAGATGATCTATTATAGCTCGTCTGATGACGAGCTACCCTTCTACCTTCCAAATTTATCTTTTTTAAATTGAAAAAGTCCAAATAAAGAAGAGGTCCTTCATAATTCAGTCTTTTGAAAAAAAAAAAATGTTATCCGAATCAATCTATGCGATAAATTCGGTAAGTCATTAGAGTCCAAGATAGATACAACTCTAATTCTTCCTCTATAATTAAAGGAGCTCTAGGACACCCCAAGGTACGCATTCGACTTGATGCTTTCTCCTTTGATTGTTCTTCATCTCCTAACTTAAGCATTCAAGGGTCTTCACTAGGGAACCCCTCTGATGAGGACTTCTTTGCAGGTAATCGGACGAAGCTCCAATGGTGGATTCACCTCAGCCACATCCATCTTGATGACCGACCTCATGCAGAAAGATTAGGAGCAACATTTAGCGCTAAAGGAAGGACCTCGATTGATTTTGAGATCCAATTTTGGGAGAAAGAAGCTCGTCATCAGAGATGTGATGGTCAAGCTCCTTCAAAATGACCTTCTCTTCTCGCTCAACTTGAACTATCAGAAGGACTTCGTTGAGATGCTTGAATGAGTGGAGAGGTATGCTCAAGCCGAGGAAGCTTGGGATCAGCAAGAGAGAATCCCGGCACAAGATCACAACCAAATGCCAGGCAAGAGAAAAAAAAAGACTATTGGCGAGTGCAACATCGACTCAAGGAACCATAACTTCATCACTCTCGGACCCCACCATGGGATAACCGACCTAGATCTCCTGCAGCACCTCACCGACCTAGAATTCCTCTATGGAAGTTTCATTATTTTACTCCATTCAACACCCTCCGAGCATAGATACTAATGGAAATAGAGTGGCAAGAAGAACTTCCTTGGTCGAAGAGGATGATTGCTTCAGTGCAAGCAAGAAATCTGAGAAAGTATTGTAAGTATCACCATGATCACAGACATGATACAGGAAACTACTAGCAACTCACGAAAGAGATAGAGGTGCTCATCCAACGTGGATATCTTCAGCACTACATTGATGAACAATGGATCCTAGCGAATCCGAATGGTGAGCCTCCTCGGCAAGAAGACCCTCACAGAGACCAGCTAATAGTAGGAGAGATCCAAATGATCTCTGGAGGGTAGCTTGACCATCACACCTTTGATCCGAGCATGGATTCGAGTGGCCAACTATCAACAAAGAGTAGTTTGGCATTATAATTCCTAAATCAAAGTAAAGTCATTCCTCATCGGATAGTTAGTTCTTCATTGAGCTGAAGTTTTTCGTCCCACTACAAAAGAATAGAGTATTATCGACAAACATTAGCGATGGTATTATTGCCGTTGCTAATAATAGATATTAGCGACAAAATTAGAGATAGCAAAACTATCATCGGTAATATTACTTTTTATCGATAGCTTTAACGACAAAACTTTAGTTGTATCTAATAATTATTAGCGATGACAGTGACGACAGCTATGTCATCGCTATAGTTATTAGCAATAGTATTAGCAACAAAAATTAGCCATCGCTAATACTAAATAGTTTTATTTTTTAAAATTAAATTTTATTATTATTAGCAATGGTAGATATTTATTAGAGATGGTCTTTTACCATCGCTAATAAAAATAATTTAAATTTTATTTTAAATTTATTACTGATGGATTTGGCTATCACTAATGGTCAGACTGGGTCGCTAATACATTATTAGTAATGGCAAAAATGCTATCACTAATATCATCACTAATTTTAAATTTTTTTTATTTTTTTTAAATATATATAATTTTAAAATTTAAAGCTTATCTTTATCGTTCATTATCTAAATAATTATTGTTAAAATATCGTCATAAAAAATCACCTCAATTTGATAGACCTAATTATGTCGATTAATAAAATTTAATTTTGATGGCTATGAATAATCGCATGATGATCTAATAGATAAAGACTATTGATAGATCTGAAAACTTGCAATGATGTTCTCAATGATATTTGTAGCATACTATTAAAATTTTACTTCAATCAGATATTATTATCATGGTCAATTTAGCATTAGATGATTTAGATCGTTAAATAAAAAATGAGTGATCAAAAGATTAAATAGCATTCGATTATAAAATAATTTTTTAGATAAATGATCTTTGCTATTATTTTAATCATTTATATGGTGGTGATTATAAAATTCAAACCATACATATATGAATGATCCAAAACTATATATCTCTTGATACTTATTCTTAACTCTTTAAGTAATTATACTTGTGCTTTTATAAGATCTACTTAACATGGATGGTTTATATATTTACGGTTTAGATTTTATGATCACCACCATATAAATAATTAAAATAGTAGCAAAAATTATTTATCTAAAAAATCATCTTAATCGAACGCTGTTTGATCTTTTGATCACTCATTTTTTATTTAATGATCGAAATCACCCCATGCTAATTAATCATGATAATGATATCTAATTAAAATAAAATATTAATAGTATACTACAAATATCACCAAGATCATCGTTACAAATTTTTAGATCCATCGGTGATCTCTATATATCAGATCATCATGTGGTCATTTATGACTATCAAAATTAAATTTTATTGATCGATATAGCTAGGGCTATCGGATCGAGGTAGTTTTTTGTGATGATACCCTAACGATAATTATTTAGATAATGAATGATGAAAATAGACTTTAAATTTTAAAATTATATCATATTTAAAAAAAATAAAAATAAAATAAAATTAATAATGAATTTTAGCAACAGCATTCTTGTCATCGTCAATAGTCATATTACTGATGGGTTTCTGACTATTAGCAATAAAGAAAGCCATCAGTAATAAATTTAAATTTTTTTTAAAAAAAAATTATTATAATTATAATTAATTAATTAATTATCGATGACTATTAGCGACAGCTCTATTTGTCATTGTTAATAATTTTTAAAAAAATATTTAAAAAATATTTTTAAAAATTATTAATATTAATGATGATTCTTTATTTTTAGTGATGGAGTTCATCGTGAATAGATTTCTTTAACTGATATTGATGCTCATGGATTCTCACTTATACAAGCAGATGCTTATGGTATCCAATTTCATAGATTCTCCTGAGGTTACTCAATTAACTAACATATTGGAAGTTCTGACAATATATTGCTGCAGTTTGTTTCATAGGAAATTTGTTCTTTACTCGTCTTTATATCCTTGTACAATCCGATACTTCCATAATCTCATGTTCTTTGTCAAATTGCAGATTAATTACATGGCGTATGGAAATTCAGCTAAGATCTTCTTCCTGGTTTGCCTACTACACTTATTAGTTGTTGTTATTGCTGTGTATATGTGCTTGTATGATATACGTCCCGCTTTCTGCTGATGCTGGGTTATGTTCTTTGGGCATCAGCAGTGTATGTTGCCATCATGTTTCTACTATGATCTTTAGAAGTTATTGGTTGCCGGATTAAACATCAGCTGATCTCCTTGTCCTTTGACCCACATGATGTTCAAACTGATGGGACCTATAATTTACTTCACTCATCCCACAACAAATGGGATGTTGGCTGGCACTTCAACTTTTCCTTAAGGATGTATCTCATTTTTTACTTACTGATGGGAGCGGGCCCTCATTTCGTATTTGCATCATCATTTATATAAGTGGATGTTTTATTTACTGCAATCTATATGTGGCCCCAATTCTCTTTCGCAGGTGTTGCAATTGGGTTGTATCTCTCCCAATTTGTGATACTTATATGGGTTCTATTGCCTTAACTTTTTATTTCCCAAATGATGTGCTAATGGAAGCAGATACTGATGGGAATGGTCATATAACTTATGATTATGCTGTTCTTAACATCTTACTTTATCTATGGGAGGTGGGGTCAGCTGATGCTTTTGGGTTTTCTTTCTCAACACACCCATCTTTAAGCATAGGGTTCAAATACTCAGATATTTAAACTAAGACCAGGGTTCCTTATACTGGATCTTATATTCTTCTTATTTAGCATCTTGCACGCACCTTTTCGATGCTTTTTACTCTTGCCATTGAAGGTTGCTTATGCTCCTTTACTGAGTTCAGATGATGTTCAAATTGATGGACCCGGTATTTTATCTCTTACCTCTTATTTGAAATGGGACATGAATTGCTATTTCAGATGTCTCCCAAATGATGTGTGGCCTATTCTATTTACTGATGGGAGTCGGCCCTTCGCATGCATGTTCTGAAGAAAAATCTTGATTTCTCGGTCCAGGTTCGTTCAGATCTGCTCAGATCAAGAGATATATTTCAAAAATTTTTCTCTTTGATCTGTATCAGATCTGCGATGTTTCAAATCTGATTCTTATTATCTTAATAAATAAAATAAAATAAAGATAAATTAAATCAAATTTAATTTACCTAATTTGGGTAATTCAATTATCCGTTGATGATCCTGTATGCAGCGGAAGGTTCTGGATCTAGCCACGCAAATGCCTGGTCTCTACCGGTATCCACTCGGATTGGATCTAGAGATCCTCTTCTTCTCTATCACGTCTCCAAAAATCAGATCTGAATCTGATCTGGAGGATCTTCAAAACTGTAAGGTTAGACCAATAACGAGCATACTCCAGAAGGACCTTCTTCTTGGTCTTTATGGTGGCCAAGTAAATAGGGCAGTTTCGCTTTCAATGGCCGTCGTTGTTGCAATGGAAATACTTTTCTTTAACATCGGCCTTTTTCTTCGGCTCTGCCTTCTTCTTCTTTGATCCTTCCACCTTTTGCTTTTTCACAGACTTCTTTTTCTTTCCATAAGACTTTCTTTTGAAAGAAGTCCGTTCCATAGCAAGAACTAAGCCTTTAGAACCTTTCATAGAAAGCTCAGCGGTAACGAGCATATTCATTAATTCGGCCAAGAAATTTTGAAGTTTATGCATGTGGTAATTCATGATGAATTGCCCGTATGCATCAGTTAAGGATTGCAGAATAATATCATTCTGTAGGTCCAAGTCTAACTTCACACCGAGCTTCTTAAGCTCTTCTATATCCTTGATCATTGTCAGACAATGATCTTGGACTGACTGCCCATCACGCATCTTAGTCTTAAAAAGTCATTTCGTGACTTGATATTTGGCTGCGCGACTCTGTTCACCAAACATCTCTTGCAGGTGAGCCAACATTTGGCGAGCAGTTCCGATATCTTCATGTTGGTGCTAGAGCTCATCAGACATCGAGCCCAACATGTAATATCTGGCCTTATTATCTTCGTCTATCTATTTTTTTAGAGACGCTCTCTGTTCAACAGATGGATAGGCTGGTAAGGTGGGAGGGTCCTGGTCCAGTACATGGGTTAACTTCTCGGAACCCAAAATAATTTTATAGTTTCTGAGCCAATCTTTATAATTGGGTCCAGTCAATCTATGTATGTCCAGGATACATGCTAATGGGTTAGACGCAGACATTTTTCTGTAGAGAGTCAAAGATTCTAGTTAGATACTGTAATTTTGACTTGACCAATTTATTTAAAAATTTTATTTTTAAATAAATTAGCTTCCACTATTTTCTCGGATCCTTACACTCCCTCTGTAGAGATGCGAAAATCTCCACGATTAATGATTTCTAGTGGGTGGTGCGGTCTCACCAACTGACTCATCACCTCACCTAACAGTTATTGGTGATGGGTTAGCCAATAAGTGAACAACTCTTGTTCAATGATTCTCTAATCATGGTGCACCCAATTTGGTCTCTAATTCATGAATCTCACCGTATCCAAAATATTGATCCACTCCTTAGTTAAGTCAGACCCACCATTTGCATAGATTGGGTTCCTAATTGAGTCTCTCATCGTATCCGGAATATTGAGCCCAACTCATCCTCCAGCCCATAGCATCCAATGCCTAATAGACATGGTTGCGTCTTTCCGATGCAACTGAGCCACTATATCCAGCCGAGAACAATCAACCCCGGGAAGGATCCGCACGTCTACAATGGTGGAAGACCTCAGACTTAATCTTTTCTTAGGGAGAATTGATTCAGGTCTCATTAAACTAGACTTGGCTTAGTCATAACAATTATGACTAACCTAGTGGCATTGGTTAGCTCGGATTATTGACCACCTCAGATCAGAACTGTGTCAACAGATATGGCCAGGTAAGTGAGATCGGTGGAAGAAATATGCCATTAACTCGTACAAGAACGCATTCAGGTCGAGTAGCTTCCAATTAAAAACCAGTCGGTCGTCTATGCCAAACTTACCTTAGACACCAAATTGTTGAGCCAGAATCAATTGGGTTTGCCTACAATCCAGACTCTAACCTCTGAGCCTAATTAGGTCTTGCTTGATCATGACTCGATCTTAACCCAGACTTAATCCTATTAGGCTGGTCAATTTAAGCATTGTCGATCCCATCTAACCAACTTTTGATTCGGTTTGATCAACCACTTAGACCTAATTGAGCTACCCAAGTTCGAACCTAGTATTATGAATATGTCTTAGATCTGAAATTCTCAATTTTAGACCTAATTAATATTTCATAAACTTAATTCTTAATTAAGTAGGGTTCATAAATAAAATATGCACAATAAATTCTAGGATTTCAGGATCTAGGGTTTTACAGAAAGTAAGTTTTGGGTTTCTGATTAAGGACGAACACGTAGCACCCCTACACATCATAAGAACACCCCATCGAATGGGAAGAGAGGGCTTTTAAACCCTTCTTCGTTCTTATGACCGGACGGCCAAGAGGAACGCCTTAATCAGGAACATTAATACTACAAAACAGTATCAGATCTATATCATATATCTCATATACAAATAGATCTAATCATGGCATATTTTGCATACATCTCATGTTCGAATCATGCATGTTTTCTCTTTAAATTATCTTAAAAATTTAGATTTAAATTGATCTAATCAAAATAAATTCTAATCTAGATAATTATGTAGAACTATTCTACAACTAGCCTAGACATGCATCAATCATATCTCATATGATATTCAAAATTAAATAATTTTTATTTGCTATTTTTTAGATGTTATTATAATACTTATAATATCAGAAATAGTAAATAAAAAGATCTAAAATATGATTTAATCAGATTAAATCAAAATATGAACAAGACTATTCTATAGAACTATTCTATTCTAGAACTAGTCATGCATATCTTCTAATCTTAGATCCAAATTATTTAATTTTAATTTTTTCTGATTTAGATCTAATCACCTTCATGTGACTCTGAAATCACTTATTTCTGATTAAATAAATTTAAATTAGATCTAAAATTTTAGAACCATGGCTCTGATACCAGTTGAAGGAAAATCCTGATTTTTCGGTCTAGAAGACACCGTGTTTATCAGTTTAATCCGACTTCTTAAAATCATTGAAAATTGCGTAGATAGTAGTGAGTCGGGTCGAATCCACAGGGAAGGTAGTGTTTTTAGATTTGAAATCTTTGATTTTTGAAAAGAAAAGAAGAAAAGGATTTGAGTTTTCAGAATCAAAAGTGAAGTCGGAAAATAAAAAGCGAAAATTAAAAGATGCAGGAAATTTAAACTTGGTACTAAGATCTACTAGTTAGATCTTAGCATCTACTTGCAATAAAGCAATAATTTAAAGTGCAGAAATTAAATTACAATAAAAATAAAAGCAAGAAATTAAAATGCAAAAATAAAATTTTTATTAATTAAAATTTTAGAATTTAAATACATAAAATTTAAAAAAAATAAAATAAAATAGCCTGATCTCTGATCTTGGATCGGCATTGGCAGAAAGATGGTGTAGAAGCTCGGCTCTTCTTCTCGGCACCCGTTGCTTCGAAGCAGCCTTTAACCCATAGCCTGGCTTCGCCCTGTACCAAAGCTTCACCTTGATCGGAGATATTAATTTTTGATGGCCTGGGGTCCTTTTTATAGAGCTAGGAGGGCTGGATATTTTTTCTAAAGGCAATATGGGACTAATGCCTTTGTAATCATCAAAATACAAATAAATTCGGATGAAATTTGAATCAAAATAGCTCAGATATGACTCTGGTAAATCTGATAAAATCCAGCCGTTCAACAGGAATCCAACGGTCCAAAAATCATCAAAATCGGATGCAGATAAGCTCAGATCGGGTCGGATTAAATTCTGGCCGTTGGATCGCGCTTGATCGAGGAAATCTGGCCGCAAATCGCGCTTCGGGAGTCTTGATCGCCGCCGGCAGCGTTCTGGACCGTCGGATCATCGCTTGGATCGAGCGCTGCCGTCCGATGGTGATCCGCGTGATGTTTGTATCTGAATAAAATTCGGAAGCAACCACGGCCGTCCGATCCTGACCGCAAACAACCAGATCCGTCCGATCGCGCAATAACTGTTCCCATGGACCGCGTGGACCGGCCGCACCGCACACCGCAACCAATCAGCGCCGCTGTTGTCGGACGAAAAGACTGAATTACCCTTGTGAGCCGCGATAAATTTCTGTAGACCCTTAAGGGGTCTAGGTCCACCACGTGGCAATCTCTGATTCGCCGGAATTTGCTGAGCTGGCGGTCCACGCCTGGATCGTGGACCGGCTGATGGCTTCAACGGCTGAGTCGGCTTGATGGCTCGGCTTGGCTTGGTGGCTCGGCTTGCGGAGCCGGCTGAGCCGTTTTCTTTTTTATTTAATTTTTATTTATTTTATATTTTTAAAAATTCATATCTTTTTCATTTTAGCTCCGTTTTACTTGAAATTTATTTCGTTGTGATCAGAAAAAATGAGCTCTTTCTATTGATAATAAAATTTTATTTTTTAATTTTTATTAATTTTTATTATTTTTTAATTAATTTTTTAATTAATAAAAATATGAATTTTTCAAAAATTATATATAAATTGATTATTAATTATTAAAAATTAATATAAATTAATTGATAAATTAATACTTTTATTGGTGAATTTATGATGTTTATCAATATTCCTGGTGGAGTCCATTGAGAGACTATGCCATTTTTCTTAAGATAGTCTAGGAATTTTTGGCTAAGGTATTCACCTCCTCGATCTGATCGAAGAACCTTAATGGATTTTCCAGTTTATTTTTCTACTTCATGTCTGAATTCTTTGAACTTTTCAAAAGCTTCAGACTTGTGTCTCATAAGATACACATACCCATACCTAGACAGATCATCGGTAAAGGTAATGAAGTAGACAAAATTGCCTCTAGCCGGCACATCAAATGGGCCGCACACATCAGTATGTACTAGGGCAAGGAGATCTGTGGCCCTCTTCCCCATGTCCAACAAAAGGGAGTTTAGTCATTTTGCCTTGAAGACAAGATTCACAAGTTGGATATGACTCGAAAGTCAATGGACTCAATAGCCCATTTTTCTCCAATTTGTTGATCCTATCTTCTGCTATATGACCTAATCTCAGGTGCCATAGATATCTGTCATTTGGACTATCCCTAGGTCGTTTGGCATTCATGTTTTGCTCGATAGTTAGAATAGGTACATCAATATGTAGCTGATAAAGATCCATTAATAAGAAAACCATTTGCAATTTTATTTCTTTCATAAAGAATGTTACAATGGTCCTTAAAGAAGGTGAATCACATAACCTTCTTATGCTAAGCATGAAACAGAAATCAAATTTCTGCTAGCTGCAGGCACATAATAACAGTCTTTCAAAACTAAGTCTAAACCAGATGGTAATCGAAGAGGGTATGTTCCCACGGCTACTGCAGCAACTCTTGCTCCATTACCGACATGTAGGATCATGTCTCCATCCCTCAGCCTCCTGCTATCCTCAAGATCCTGCATAGAAGTGCACAGATGAGCACTAGAACCAGAGTCAAGCACCCAACTGGATGCAGAAGAAACCGTAAGGTTAGACTCAATAACGAGCATACCTCCAGAAGGACCTTCCTTCTTGTTCTTTAGGGTGGCCAGGTAAGTAGGGCAGTTTCGCTTCCAATGGCCGTCGCTTGTTGCAATGGAAATACTTTTCTTTGACATCGGCCTTTTTCTTCGGCTCTGCCTTCTTCTTCTTTGATCCTTCCACCTTTTGCTTTTTCACAGACTTCTTTTTCTTTCCATAAGACTTTCTTTTGGAAGAAGTCCGTTCCATAGCAAGAACTGAGCCTTTAGAACCTTTCATAGAAAGCTCAGCGGTAACCAGCATATTCATTAATTCGGCCAAGAAATTTTGAAGTTTATGCATGTGGTAATTCATGATGAATTGCCCATATGCATCAGTCAAGGATTGCAGAATAATATCATTCTGCAGGTCCAAGTCTAACTTCACACCGAGCTTCTCAAGCTCTTCCATATCCTTGATCATTGTCAGACAGTGATCTTGGACTGACTGCCCATCACGCATCTTAGCCTTAAAAAGTCATTTCGTGACTTGATATTTGGCTGCGCGACTCTGTTCACCAAACATCTCCTGCAGGTGAGCCAACATTTGGCGAGCAGTCCCGATATCTTCATGTTGGCGCTGGAGCTCATCAGACATCGAGCCCAACATGTAATATCTGGCCTTATTATCTTCGTCTATCCATTTTTCCAGAGACGCTCTCTGTTCAACAGATGGACGGGCTGGTAAGGTGGGAGGGTCCTGGTCCAGTACATGGGTTAACTTCTCGGAACCCAAAACTAATTTTGTAGTTCCTGAGCCAATCTTTATAATTGGGTCCAGTCAGTCTATGTGTGTCCAGGATACGTGCTAATGGGTTGGACGCAGACATTTTTCTGTAGAGAGTCAAAGATTCTAGTTAGATACTGTAATTTTGACTTGACCAATTTATTTAAAAATTTTATTTTTAAATAAATTAGCTTCCACTATTTTCTCGGATCCCTACACTCCCTCTGTAGAGATGCGAAAATCTCCATGATTAATGATTTCTAGTGGGTGGTGCGGTCTCACCAACTGACTCATCACCTCACCTAACAGTTATTGGTGATGGGTTAGCCAATGAGTGAACAACTCTTGTTCAATGATTCTCTAATCATGGTGCACCCAAACTTGGTCTCTAATTCATGAATCTCACCGTATCCAAAATATTGATCCACTCCTTAGTTAAGTCAGACCCACCATTTGCATAGACTGGGTTCCTAATTGAGTCTCTCACCGTATCCGGAATATTGAGCCCAACTCATCCTCCAGCCCATAGCATCCAATGCCTAATAGACATGGTTGCGTCTTTCCGGTGCAACTGAGCCACTGTATCCAGCCGAGAACAATCAACCCCGGGAAGGATCCGCACGTCTACAATGGTGGAAGACCTCAGACTTAATCTTTTCTTAGGGAGAATTGATTCAGGTCTCATTAAACTAGACTTGGCTTAGTCATAACAATTATGACTAACCTAGTGGCATGGGTTAGCTCGGATTATTGACCACCTCAGATCAGAACTGTGTCAACAGATATGGCCAGGTAAGTGAGATCGGTGGAAGGAATATGCCATTAACTCGTACAAGAATGCATTCAGGTCGAGTAGCTTCCAATTAAAAACCAGTCGGTCGTATGTGCCAAACTTACCTTAGACACCAAATTGTTGAGCCAGAACCAATTGGGTTAGCCTACAATCCAGACTCTAACCTCTGAGCCTAATTAGGTCTTGCTTGATCGTGACTCGATCTTGACCCAGACTTAATCCTATTAGGCTGGTCAATTTAAGCATTGTTGATCCCATCTAACCAACTCTTGATTCGGTTTGATCAACCGCTTAGACCTAATTGAGCTACCCAAGCCCGAACCCAGTATTATGAATATGTCTTAGATCTGAAAATTCTCAATTTTAGACCTAATTAATATTTCCATAATCTTAATTCTTAATTAAGTAGGGTTCATAAATAAAATATGCACAATAAATCCTAGGGTTTCAGGATCTAGGGTTTTGCAGAAAGTAAGTTTTGGGTTTCTGATTAAGGACGAACACGCAGCACCCCTACACATCATAAGAACACCCCATCGAATGGGAAGAGAGGGCCTTTAAACCCTTCTTCGTTCTTATGACCGGACGGCCAAGAGGAACGCCTTAATCAGGAACATGTCAATACTACAAAACAGTTTTAGATCTATATCATATATCTCATATACAAATTAGATCTAATCATGGCATATTTTGCATACATCTCATGTATCGAAATCATGCATGTTTTCAGATCTAAATTATCTCATAATAATCTAAAAAATTAGATTTAAATTGATCTAATCAAAATAAATTCTAATCTAGATAATTATGTAGAACTATTCTACAACTAGTCTAGACATGCATCAATCATATCTCATATGATATTTAAAAATTAAATAATTTTTATTTGCTATTTTTCAGATGTTATTATAATACTTATAATATCAAAAAATAGTAAATAAAAAGATCTAAAATATGATTTAATCAGATTAAATCAAAAACATGCAAGACTATTCTATAGAACTATTCTATTCTAGAACTAGTCATGCATATCTTCTAATCTTAGATCCAAATCATTTAATTTTAATTTTTTCTGATTTCAGATCTGATCACATCTCATGTGACATCTGAAAATCACTTATTTTCTAATTAAAATAAATTTAAAATTAGATCTAAATACTTTTAGAACCATGGCTCTGATACCAGTTGAAGGAAAATCCTGATTTTTCGGTCCAGGTTCGTTCAGATCTGATCAGATCAAGAGATATATTTCAAAAAAAATTTTTCTTTGATCTGTAATCAGATCTAGATATTTTAGATCTGATTCTTATTATTTTAATAAATAAAATAAAAATAAATTAAATCAAATTTAATTTACCCTTGATTTGGGTAATCCAATTATCCGTTGATGATCCTGTATGCAGCGGAAGGTTCTGGATCTAGCCACGCAAGCGCCTGGCCTCTACCGGTATCCACTCGGGTTGGATCTGGAGATCCTCTTCTTCTCTATCACATCTCCAAAAATCAGATCTGGATCTGATCTGGAGGATCTTCAAAACTCCTTTTGAAGATCAGCAGTCGTCCTTTGCAGCAGTGCAGCCTTCTAGCTTTTGATCGCCTTTCTCTTGCTTGAATCGCACCAACAAAAATCCAAAACTCCTTTTGGACGTGGAGAGCAAGGGGAGAAGGTGGTTTGGCATGGAGAAGGAGGGGAGAGGCAGCCTAGGGGCGTGGGGAATTGTGATTCAATCATCTCATGTTACAATCTGAGTTGGGTACAGGGTCTTATTTATAGACTAGCTGTGATCCAACTCCTCTTCTTCCCAACCAATCACAACCCTTTGTGAAATCAGATCTAAATCTGATTGGTGGGAATAGAGTCCCCTGGATTCCTCCTTAGAGGGTGCCTAAGACCAGTCAAAGTTGGTTCTTAGAAGAACTCTAATTGGAATCCAAAAAGGAGATGGAGTCCTTGTCCAACAAGGACTCCTAGGCGCCTCCAACTTGGGCACACGCCTAGGGTGGCGTGCGCCCTCCTCCTTGCCAGGTTCTGGCAGGGGACAAGCCCCCACCAGCTCTCCAATAGGTGCATGACATGTGGTCAAAAGTCAAAGTGTCAATGGTCAACGTTTGACCAGTCAAAGGTCAGACTTTTGACCAAAGTCAAAGAACAAGAAATGGCAGGTGACCAAAAATGGCAGGTAATGTCTTACAAAATAAGACAACCTTTTCTGACTTGGACAACCTCCAGTCAGACCATATGAAGGCCTCTGATTGAGCACAAACTCCTTTGGCTCAGTCAGGACAACTTATTTATGATAGTAAAAGAAGAACGTTAGGTTCAATCGAGTGCTAGCACGATTTTCTTGAACCTAATTGAATCTCATTCAGATCAATTGAACTAGATCAGTTCAATTGATGATCACCAGATTCAAACCCTTGTTTGTGTGACCCAGTTAGGTTCAGTTCTGTATGGTAATGGGATATGTCATGATCTCTATCATCGACATCATCGAAACTCCTTTCGATGGATCAGAACTCTTCTGATTCGAACAGCTAGAATGATCGATCATCTAAATCATTCTAATTGCTCCCAAAATCCACCAGTGACACCTAGCAGTATATGGTGGCAACCCATCAGAGCTGAATGCGAACCTCTTGGTGCAGCTACCTGTGTGATTAAGTTCTTCTATCTTGAGCCCCGATCAGATTAGGGTTAAGGTGAACTCGTCAAACCCTAGTTTCTGTCATATGATGTAATCATTCGATTCGAAGTCCGAATGTGAAAATCTAAATAGAAACTCTTTCTATTATTTCACTCTACCATGGCCATGGGCTTCTGGACTTGATTCTCATGATCATCATAGGGCTGCTCCTCTACCACCGAGGTAGATAGATTCCATCTTGATGCAATCCAGTTCCTACAATGAACATGCTATAGCCAACATACACCTCAGGGTTCCATATGGCTAGGAGACCGAGTAATGGTGTAGTCAAACTATAACACCCTCAAGGTGAACTGCCGATGCACCTCAGGTCAAAGAACCAGACACACTACTGCAGCATCGAGTCAGTCATTGACGAGAAGGTAGACTCCCTAATGACTACTCGAGGTGGTCACGCTCAGTGCCCTCGTTCTCTAACGAGTACCTGTACTCTCGCTCCGGTGTCTCCACACCGTAGACTCAAGACTCATCTACTAAAGAGAAGCGATTGTACACCAATCTTCCGGATCAATCACCATCCTTGTGATGATCCTATGGTTGGGAGCAATTTTATGAGTTAATAATGATTATTCATGTCTTAAATTTTCAACTCTTGAAAATATGAATTATCATTACCATTAACTCAAAGGATATATCACAGACACTAAATACACATATGTGATAGAAAATAATCCATTTTATTGATATTAGTCAAAATTATAATTTTGTTCCTAGAAGTGTATTACAAGTGTCAGCCAATTCTGGCTTCTAGGGCACATATATCTAACATGTTCCTTCTTACTCGTATGAATGCACATTATAATTGCCAGATCCAACTGATGATGCTATTGCTCCTGCTGCTCAAATACTTCTCTATAACTGATATATACAGGAATGTGGGTTTTATTTTAATACTATATAGTATCTATGCATCTGATTATATTTCTAATTCAACCACAGCTTCGATTCGCGGCTCGATCCTCTTCAATGTCCTCATAGGCCTCAATATTCTAGATTTGGAGTGATGCCCACGTGGAGGAGGTCGTGCGAGGCTTCTAAGCCAACCTCAAAGCATTTCGGATGTCATCCATGATGCGGTCGTGGAGGCTTTTCGGGACCCGTGGCTATGCAACCAACTAGGCTCGTTGTCCCAACCATCACATCTGGTAATTCTATTAGTAAAGTCTTTTACTTATTTTAAGTTTTCATATTTAGAAGCTTCACATATTTAGACTAGTCTTGAGTCGAGAAAGAGAATCTAGGGGCTAAAAATTCAATCTAACCATTCAATTGATGGACCGGGGGTGTCTATAGTTCCGTATCATAGAATAAAATATGTAAGAACAATCTATTCAAAAATCAAAGAAAAGTATCGAAAAATACGCATTTGTATCGAAAGATACATCTCTGTATCAAAACTTATGAATAATATTTTATTTTTCTCTATTTCAGGGTGCTGGGATATTCGGCTCTTATCCATCAGCTGCTGAAGATGAGCAGGAGGAGGACGAGGAGAACATTATCTATTTTTTTTTATTTGTATATAATTTTGATACTTGATAAAGCAGTATCTCAATGTAAAATTATATAATTTATATTTTTAATATAATATAATTAATTTTATATTTATGATTATGTTAAATAGTTATTATCTTATTATGAATAAATTTTTAAAAATATTATTATTTATTACCAAATTTTAAATTATTTAATTATATTTTTAAAAAAAAAAAACTATTAGTGATGGTACTAGCGACGACAGTCTACCGTCGCTAATATTTTTTGAATTTAAAAAAATAAAAAAGATATTAGTGATGGCATTAATGATAAAATTATCATTGCTAATAGTTTTTTTAATTTTTTAAAAAAAATTTAAAATTATTAGCGATGATATTAGCCATAAAAATACCATCGTTAATAGATTTTTATCAGTTTAATTAATAAAAATTAAAATTTTTAGCGATGGCATTTTTGTTGCTAATGCAAATGCCATCGCTAATTAGTTATTAGTGATGGTAATAATTGCCATCACTACTAATGGCAATTAGCGATAAAAATTTTTCAGATTAAATTTTATGACGGTATTAGCAATGGCATATGGACTATTAGCGATGGAGTTTAGCTGTCGCTAATAGTCAAAATTCTTATAGTATCCGAATAAATGATCAAAGCTAGCACCAAATAGGAAAGACCCACATCATCTTGCTGAAATAGTTTAGTTAGGAGTCTATCATCTTTGTCGATTAGATGGAATCCTGATTTTCAGAACCTAGAATGCTGACAACTTGCATATCTACCATCCTTGAATTATAATTTTTCATCAATAATAAAGAATTTTCTTCACATAAATATGTGGTCTTTTGAAATAACATATGCTCCTCACAAACAAGGTGTGAAATGTGTTCTCCATATTATTGTTCATGCAGATCTCCAATGCGCGTTCCTCGACCACGATCAAAAAATGGTATGCATCTCCATGTGGATCTTCATTGCACACTCCTCGATCATGATCGAGGAGCGGTGTGTCTCTATATAGATCTTCAATGTACGATCCTCGACCATGGTCGAAGAATGGTATGCATTTTCATGCGGATTTTCATCGCATGCTCCTCGACCATGATCGAGAAGCGGTATGCATCTCCATACGGATCTCCAACATGCGGTCCTCGATCACAATCGAGGAATAGTATGCATCTCGATGCAGATCTCTATTGTACGCTCTTTGGCCATGGTCGAGGAGTGGTATGCATCTCCATGCAGATCTTCAATGTACGGTCTTCGGCTATAGCTGAGGAATAATATGCATCTCCATGTAGATCTCCAATGCATGGTCCTCAACCACTATCGAGGAATGGTACATGTCTCCATGCGGATCTCTAATGCGTAGTCCTCGATCATGATCGAGAAATGATACGTATCTTCATGTGGATCTCTATCGTGCGCTCCTCGACTATATCATGATCGAGAAATGATACGTATCTTCATGTGGATCTCTATCGTGCACTCCTCAACTAGTCGAGGAGCAATATGCATCTTCATGTAGATCTCCAACATGCACTCCTTGACCATGGCTGAGGAGCGGTATGCATCTTCATGTGGATCTCCAACGTGCACTCCTCAGCCATGGTTGAGGAGCGGTATGCATCTCCATGTGATTCTCTATTGTGCACTTCTCGACCACGACTAAGGAACAGAATACATCTCCATGCAGTTCTCTATCATGCGCTTCTCGACTATGACTAAGGAGCGGTATGCATCTCCATGCGGACTTTCATCACATGCTCCTCGACCATGGTCAAGGAACAGAATGCATCTCCATCGCATGTCCCTCGATCACTGATCGCTGTCATAGGCGATCAAAAATAAAATCTAACTTACTACTATATAGATAGGATGAGTCAAAATTGTATCCTCAGGGATCGTATAAATTATATTTAAATAATAAATTAAAAATAAGATTAAAATTAGTTAAAAATTGATTAATTAAAAAGCTACTTAAATTAATTAAGAAAGTAAATAAATAGCAAATTAATTAAAGTAGAGTTGTAAGTATAGAGATGAATTCTCAGGATCTCAATTGATCTCTTATCTGATAGCTGGTATTCTTTTTAATGTGCTGTAATTGATATCTAATCAATAAAGATATAACCTATCCTAGAGAACACGATTTATACCCTTAGATCATAGTCTGTTTCTTAAAGTTATAGGCTAGTCTAAATTAAATTAGATAGAATAAAAAAATTAATCTGAATATAATCTATTCTAAGAGTACGAACCGTATCCATAGATCACGGCTCGTCCTAAGAGTCATAAACTATTTCAGATCAATTATAAGAAAATAAAGATTAAAAGATATTATAAGAAGAACAGTCTTTATTGCATATTAAAAAAAATATAAAAGATAGAAAAATAGAAAACATTGTTAAAATAAAATCATAATGATCTTCTGAGAACAAATCGATCAGTCGGACATCGAAAAGCTTCTCACTGAAATCTTCATCTTGATGCTTTGCAGAAGAATCTGAGCAATAGCTAGTTGTAGAGATTAGGAGTAGGAGAGGAGATTTTGGTGATCTATTGAAGAAAGAAAGAAGAAAACTTCAAGAAGAAGAGTTTGAGAGAGAGAAATAAGGGGGAGAGAGAGAGAGCTTTAGGTCAAAGGAAGGCTTTGAAGGGCTAATAGCTCGTTAAATTGCCTTAGGAGGCTTTTTTATAGAAGAAAAATTGAAAGAATTTGAGTTTAAAATAGAGAAAAATTAAGAAAAATGAGTTTGGATCGAGTTATGCTCCCTATGATAATTTTCAACCATCAGATTGAGTTTAAACAATCTAGATCTAGTCAAAATCCATTGCTCGTAGCTTTACCAGGACTCAAATTAAATTACAGGCATTGGATCATCTGAAGTGATAATTTGGAACCATTGGATGGTGCTGGGATCTTCTTGAATCAAATCAGAATGATTTCTGATCGTTGGATCCTCACCAGCGCGAACATGGACCATTGGATCACGCAAAATCGCTGCCTGGAGTCTGGATCAATTGGAAACCATCCGATCTTGATCGGGATGAATGCTTGCCATTCGATCGTGCAAAACTATTCATGTGGACCACTATAGACCAAGCACACCAAATACCTGGACCAATCGCCGCATGCTACGCCACCAAAAATGATGGTTTTGCCCTATGAGCCGCGTGGGTTTTTTTGTAAATCCCTGAGCGGTTCAGATCCACCATGCAGCGGTCGCTCATTGGCCGCACCTACTGAGCTGGACAGTCCGTGCCTAATTTCATGGATCGGTCAATCGGTCCACCATGCACCGGCCGATCTAATGGGCTGATTTGGGCCCATTTTTTTCATTTTTTCCTTCTTTTTTCTTTAAATCCTCATTCTATGTCCATTTTATGTCTGATTCATCCTAAATTTTTTTTGTTTTGATTTATAAATCAAGCTGTTTTCATCCATGATCTTCTTTTCTATAAAAGATAAATAAAAATATTAATTTTTTTAAAAATAAAGATAAATTAATTAATAATTTAATACTGTTATATATATTTAATGTATTTATCAATCATGGTCGAGGAACGGAATGCATCTCCATACAAATCTCCATCATGCGCTCCTCAATTATGATGTGTCTCTATATGGATCTTCATTACGTGCTCCTTGGCCTCAACTAAAGAGTGGTATGGGTCTTCGTTTAGTCCTTGCACCCATTCCTCAGTCATAATTGAGGAGCAGTTGGTATCTCCATCTGATCCACTTTTCCTAGCATGGAAGATGACCTAAAGATGTATGATCATCTGCCTATTGAATGTCAATATCCATGATCGCCTACACCCAGCGAATGTCAAAAATCAAACTTGTTGGTAATGCATTTATTAAAGGAAAATTTTTTACAAGATTTAGTTGGTTCAATGTAAAAATACCTCGGCAAATGCCAAGATCCACTAAACAGACCAACTTATGTTAAGCCCGAACATGCCTGTGCAAAGGTACAAAAGTCTAAGCTCCATCAGGAGCACGAGATTCATCGGCTTTAGCACAATCGGATAGGACAATGACTATTGGAGGCAGAGCTGATGCAACATCTTCGCTTGCTTGATCTTTGTGAACTGGGCTAAAGAGATCCTCGACTTATAGGCCTTCATCTCCAACTTCACCAATCTCTTCCTCCTCATCGTCTGACTCTAGGAGACCGAGGTCAAGATCAGGAAAATGACTAGACCTTTTCTTTAAAGTTCTCGATCCCCTGCACGTATGAAGTCGAACTGAACTCCATCTTGATATCTCAAAATTCAGTTGAAGAATGGAAGGCCTCGACTGCAGTGACCTTAGCAACCTCCAACTTATTTTTCTTGGCTGATAGCTGAGCTTCGGTGTTAGCCCGAGTCTTGGAAAGCTCAGATTCTAGTCACTTCATTTCCTCCTTTAGTGACTTGATCTCATCCTTGGCTTTCAACTTTGATAATTAGGCATCATCCACCCTACGAGTGGCCTGAGCGGCCTTCTCCTTGACTTCCCTTGAGGTACACTGAGCTTCTCACATCACCTTCACAAAATGATCTATATGGTGAGCGAGCTAAAAAAAAGAAAGAGGAAGAAGCAAAAGGAGAAAAATTAGTACTAAGTAATAAATCGGAATGAACTGAGGAATGGTAAGACGTCATTACTTACCTAAATTATAGAGTCATATGAGTCCTGGACTTGAAATGCACCACCTTCGTTGTTAAAGGCTTCAACGTCAACCGGTAGAAGGATCGACCAAAATAAAGACCGGGTAACCCAATAATCACCGATGCCTTTCCTTTTGTCTTGGGCTTCGAACTTTCACTGAAGAATAAGTTTCAAGCGGTACATCGATCGACCATGAGGACATATGTACTGAGATTTGGGGCTTGCCCAAGCTCCTCTAAGACGAGGAAGCGGAAGGTTGGGGGCTATATCTCTTGGTGCAATAGATTGGAGCGGTGCCATTTCCTTTGCTGGCACCGAAGACTCATTCCTCAAAGTACTGCTCAGGCCCAAGGAATGCCCAACTACGAGCTGGGCAAGGATGGCCTCGGTCTGATCATGTTTGGGAGTAGGAGTTGCACTCACCTTCTTTCTCTTTGTAGCCTAATGGAGAGCTTCAAGGTCTTCAAGATTCATTGTTGCATGGAAGACAAGGTCAATAGAAAAAATGAAGTCAAGCTAAATGAAACAAAAAATCACTTACTCTTAGGATCAGCTGAACTCAACTCGGCCTTGAATAAATTCTCCTCGGTAAGGAGCTTGGATAATGGAGGAGTAAGGCTGAAGATCTACTCTAATACCTTCTCCTTGGCATCAGATAATGTTGGAGCTTTGACTGCGAACCTATGAGGTCAATCCCATGATGTGTTGAAGTCCCAGGATTGCTCGGCCGAGATAAAAAAAAAAGCGCTCCTTTCGGTTATGCACTGAGGAAGGAGCACCTTGAAAGAGACAACGTCTCTTCCAAGGAGAGGCTACCACCACCTGATCTCTGTAGGATGCTTCTTCAATATGAAGCAAGCTTGGAAGAGGCGGGAGGTTGGTTTGACTCCAAGAAAAAGATAGTGGATAAAAAAGGCCAAGATCTGTCGCCAGAAGTTTGGTGCTATGCTATAAGGACTTATTCTATACAATTTAAGAAATTTTGCAACTAAAAAATAGAAGGGCAGCCTGAGATCAGCCTTTAAGGATTCCTCGTAAAGGCCTACTCAATCTTGATGAGGAAGAGATATCCATTCCTCAGGATTGACGACCTCCAATCTAAAGTTGGTTGGGACATGATACCCCAACTTTATAATCTCCAAGTCCTTCAAAGTGAGGATGAAGTTCACCTTAAATAGACCGTAGTCTAGGATCTCACTTCCTTCGGACCTACTCGAAGAACCATGTACTTTGGACTCCTGGTCCACGTCTCTTAGACCGTTACCTATGCTCCAGGTAGATGGGGATGAACTCGACACATTCGTGATAAATAACAGTGGACTAACCTACAGAATGATGCGGCCGAGCAGATAAGGGGTGAAGACGGGGTCAATGGTAGATTGGCTTTGACCGAACAATCTCTCTGAAAATATAAGTGGTAGAGTTTTCCCCCACAATAATAGAAATAGTAAAAACAAAATTATAGGGGTCCTACTTATAGAAGGCCTGAATGTTTCCAATCTATTATCGATTTACTCCCCCCATCCAATGTTCGATAAGTGGCAGTCAATGATAGGTCAAGACATGGCTCCCATGGATCTGATGAACTGATGATTCGGATTTAAAGGCGATTCATCTCAGGTCATTGATCTTTAACACGTGTTAGTGAGGAACAACTTGATGAATTCAGCCTCGACTTCGAACTGGTACTCTCTTCGACCGATCTATCGAAAGTTTAGCTGCAAGAGTGGGGGGCATCTATCGTGGATCCATATCTCGTCCTCGACTGCTGCATCATCATCTTCAACCGATCTATGGAAGATGATGTTTACTAGATTATGGGTATACAATAGATATGAAGATCGCCATAATATGATCAACTAAATTAGCAGCAATTTCTACGATCCTCAGATCAATTCTAGTTTGTCTCATCCTTGGATGACCTATCATGGATCACCTCATCCCCGAATGACCTACGTAGATCACCTCATCCCTGGATAACCTACCATGGATTGCCTCATTCCTGGATGACCTACCATGAATCACTTCATCCTCAGATGACCTACCATAGATCACACAAGGCCGACCAATCTTGAAGAATCTGAAGTCGAATGCCAGCTACGCGGATCAATGGACCTCGGCCATTGACGATCTATTATAGCTCGTTTGCTGATGAGCTACCCTCCTGCTTTTCAAATTTATCTTTTTAAATTAGAAAAGTTCAAATAAAGAAGGGGTCCTCCATAATTCAGTCTTTCAAAAAAAAAAAAGTATCTTATCCGAATTAATCTATGTGATAAATTTAGAAGGTCATCAAAGTCTGAGATGGATACGATTCTAATTCTTTTGTTATAAATAAAGAAGCTCCAAGATCCTCAAGATATGCATTCGACTCGATGCTTTCTCCTCTCATTATTTTTCATCTTCTAACTTGAACATCGGAGGATCTTCAGCGAAGAATCCTCCTAGTGAAGACTTCTTTGCAGGTGATCAGACGAAGCTCCAACGGTGGACTCACCTCAACAATCGATCTTAGACGGGGAGATCAGGAGCAACAGGCTATATTGTTGCCGCTGTATTGGAGCAGAGTAGCAGCATACCCATGCAAAATTTTACTTGATATTTGTTTGGTTCGTTTGAAAAAATTTACCAAAACATGTTTCATGAGTTTTGGCATATTTGGTTGGTATTAAAAAATAATATAAAAATTATTTTTTTTGAAGTAACTTATATTGATGTGAGCATCTACTTTTTAAAAAAAAATAATATAGAATATGTTTTATATTCTTAATAAAATGACTATAAATAAAAAAAATAAGTTAACAGGATTAAGAGAATCTCTTTAAAAAAAAATTATCTTCGTTCCCAATCAGTGGAAAAATGGGTTTTCTTCATCCTACATAAATTTCTATTATATGTGAGAGGTGAGAAACTTATTCTTAGAAAAATAGGAAAATCCTATTTTTCTATCCATTTGAAACCTCCAACTAAATATAATCCATTTTGTCATTCTTTTGTTGATCATATTGTCATCTCTCCTTTCTTGGTGAACCAAACAAACCCGATGTGTTGAAAAAGCTCAACCCAAACTTGCACGCCAATGCATTAGTTTGGAACTAAACTAGAAAATTTTAGGTCAATCTTAGAGTTGGAGTTAGGTTGACCTTCAACCCAGCTTAAATGTGATGCTCTTCGAATCAATCGAGTTGCAATCCTATCTCTTATCTACCTCACCGATTACTCTCACTCTACCAACTAAGGGTTGAAGATGTACTCCATGCGAGAGAAGGATTTGCTTTCCTTCATAGAAATTTGCCATTAGATCATCCACTGGTTGCACTACTACAAAAAAGGACTACGGTAGCGGTTTATAACTACTATCGTAGTCTAAAAAATCACTGTCATAATCTAACTACTATCGTAGTCTAAAAAATCACTGCCATAGATTATGGCAGTGATTTTCTGACCGCTGTTACTGCGGCCATCGTCGTAGCTCTATGGCAGCGATTGTTGCAGCGATTGTTAGAACTGCTGCCATAGATTGTCTATTGCAGCGGTTTATAAATTGTTGCAATAGATCGACCTATCACAGCAGTTATGTAACCGCTGCCATAAGATATCTATAGCAGCGATTACATAACCGCTGCTATAGATAATTTATAGCAGCGATTTCTTAACCACTGTCATAGATTTAGTGTAGCGGTTGACACCGGATCTATGGCAGTAGTTGGCACGGATATGGCAGCAATTATAAAATCATTATTGTAGATCTTGAATAATTAAAAAAATAAAATTTTTATTTTTTTATATATTTTATCTGATAAATATAGATATATAACACAAGAATATATAATAAATATAAAAATTATTCTAAAATACCAAAATTTTATTATCGAATAAAATTTATTATAATATTTTTTTAAAAAAATAAAATACATCAAAAATCTCCTAAATCTACATCATCGTCGTCATCGAGAGCTGGAGTCAGAGCCGGAGCTAGAGCTGGAGCTGAAGTCAGAACCAGAGCTGGAGCTAGAGCCAGAGTCGAAGCCAGAGCTGAAGGTGGAATATGGGCCAACATATCCTCGAAGCTCGTGACTCTAAAATACATGCTGAGCATCGACATCATGTCTCTCACGATGCCCTCCAGATGAGATGCACGCTCCTCAGCCCAATCTGCCCATGTCGCAGCATGATCTGCCCGTGCCAACTTCCTCCTCAAGCTCCTTCCAGCTAACAACACTGAAAGTCTGTGAGGAGACGCTCGCCTCATATCAATAGCTCGTCGGTATGTATCCGAGCCTACATCGGATCCTTCTAGAGTGCTCAGGCCCCAAAACCTGAGATAGATGGTCATGGGGCCCATGGATATTCGAATCCTCGCTCGCGAGCTCATCTAACTGATTCTGTAATTATAAATTAAAATAAAATTTTATAAAAAATACTATAATACTAATCATATATATTAATATATTTAATATTTACAAAAATATGTCCGATCACGGCATTCATCGGTCTGTCTGTCTTGTCCGTACGGTTGGATCAGAAGATCTCGCTATGGATGGGCATCACTCCATCTCTCATCAGCTATAACAAAGAATAAATTTATCAGAAAGATGATAAAAAATATGAATTTAATTTATCTAGTAAGATTTAAAATTAATTACCTCTTTATGCACACGACTGGCTATAGACTCGTTGCCTAGAGTGTGCGTATACTCCTGGACTGCACGATTCTTCCGATTCTGATGGAAGATGACCTAACAAGTATTCAAATAAATAATAAATATTTAAAAAATATTTAAATAAAATTTTAAATGGATTGAAAAATTCAAAAGTTAGAAATTTTACCTCAAACTCCTGGCTCCTTCAATGTCTAAGCATCCTCTCCCACTAACTTAAAGGACAGTCCTGTATCCAAAGAACAAGCTCCTCCAAAATATCTCATCGATGCTCGAGCCATCCTCTGTGGAGCTTGATCTTGTAACCTCTGTACAACTCTCCGATCTTTTTCAGTCGGACATCTCGAGCCCTCTCATAATCGGAGAAGTCGTACCTCCTCTGCACAAATTTATTAAAAATTAATTATAAAATTATTCTAATCAAACATATATAGTGTAAACATATAAAATGCATAAATATAACTAAGATGTCCGTACTTACCCATATCTCCTTCCATACCCGATCTCTGACGGTAGCATCCATCAAACGCCAGTCTCTAGGCTCTACGAGAAAGATGTCCGACTGCCTCACAAGCACTCCAAAAAAGGAATGCATCTCCCACGTGATCTTTCCTACCAGCATCCCCTCCACATCATACTACACCATTACCTGATGCTGACGGTTTCACACGTGTGCCATACGTATGGGACCGTGAAATATCCGACTGGATGATGCATCTACAATGCAAATACGTTATGCGAATATATAAGTGTACAAATACTATATAAAAAATAAAGTTGTGCTAATATAATAAAAATATACACTTAGATGCCTGCAACGGTAGAGGCTCAGCTGCTGGTGGAGTAGATGTCGACGGTGAAGATCCCTGAGCAATCGATGTCGAGATGGATGGAGTATGCTCTGACTGCTCCTCAGATGTGGAACTGCACGTAACCCATCGAGAGGCAGGGGTGAAAGTTAGATGGCGTTTCGGTGCCATCGTGACCTGCAACATTAATGAACATTAATCAATATAACATCGTGATATATCAAATTCTACTCGCTCGAAAGTCGAGCCGACTCCATGTCTGAGACATCCGACTCCGTGCCTGAGACATCCGGCTAGTGTCCTCCCCCAGTCGGCTCAATCATGGCCTGAGTCGACTCGGCTGCGTATCCAAGCTGGCTTGGCTATGTGCCATCCCCTCGATCACTCCCTATCTTCCTCTCTCGATCTCTCTTATCGACGATGGCGGCGAGGCCGAACCACTCCGTCCCAGCTTTTTCATCTCTTGATCTCCCTCTCTTCCTTTCTCGATCTTCCACGCCGGCGAGGCCGGACCTCATCCCTCCCTCTCTCACTCTCTCGATCTCTCTTGTCGGCAAGGCCGGACCCCATCCCTTCCAGTGATGTCAGCGAGGTCGGACCCCCTCCCTTCCTCTCTCGCTCCCTCGATCTCCCACTCTCCCTCTCTCAATCTTCCTCACCAGCGAGGCCGGACCCCCTCCCTCCCAATGATGGCGGCGAGGTCAGACCCCCTTCCTCCCAATGATGGCGATGAGGTTGGATCCCTCCTTTTCTCTCTCAAGTATAGATCCGTCGGATATTTGGATTTAGATCCGATATCAGTAATTAAAATTGGATCCAAATCTGAATATCTAGATTTCAATCCGAATCCAATCCGTTGATAGATCTAGTCCACAGCCGCCAACATGGCACGACCCAAGGCTATCGCCATGAAACGGTCCAAAAATTATGATATGCAGATAATTATAATATTTATAATAAATATTTATAATATTTATTATAAATATTCTATAAATTATTATAAATATACATGATTAATAAATAATACTATAAAATTAAAAAAAATTATACTGCGGCTTATAGAGAGTGGGTCGCACCGAAAGCTCTGAGGATCGCCGGCGATGATGCTAGAGGAGGACGACGGCACTAGAGGTAACCTATGAAATAAAAGCAAGATAGTGAGATAGAGAAGAGAGAAAAAGAGAAAAGAGAGAGAGCAGGGACGGTCGGGGATGGGGGGTCAGGGGCATAGTGACGAGGAGGCCGAAGGAGGCTTCGCACTCGACGAGGGAGGGTCAGAATGGTGGTGGTGGTGGGGTTTTCACGGGGGGACGAAGGAGGGTGGAGGGGTTCATCGGAAGGGGGGGTTCATTGAGGATGAGGGAGGGTCGAATGAGGAGAGGGGGATGGGGTTTCATGGGGGGCCGAGCGAGGGTGGAGAGAGGGTTCACCAGAGGGGGGTTTTACGGAGGGCCGAGGGAGGGTCGAATGGGGGCTCACCGGAGGGGGGGTTTCGCTGGGGGCGAGGGAGGGTTAGATGGAGGGTGGGGGGCGGGTGGGGGGTGGTGGAGAGGGACGACCGGGGATGGAGGGCGGAGAGGGAGGGGAAGGAGGGGCGGCGCTGGTCCGATGGGGAAGGAGGGGGTGCTGGTCGGGGGAGGAGGGGTGGCGTCGGTCGGGGGGGAGGAGGAGCGACGTCGGTCGGAGGGAGGAGGGGCGGACGCCAGTCAGGGGGGAGGAGCCTCAGCGACGATGAAGAAGAGGGGGAGAGAGAGAGCGAGAGAGATTGAGCACGCACGGGAGGAAAGAAAAAATTTGAAGATTTTTAATCTAACCTACGGTAGTGGTTATTGAACTGCTACCATAGATCTACGACAGTGGTTATCGAACTGCTGCCATAGATCTATGATAGTAGTTATCCAAAATTGCTGCCACAGATCTACGACAGTGGTTCTATAATCGCTGCTGTAGATCTATAGCAGTGATTTTTTATAACCACTGTCATAGATTGAAAATAATTTTTTTCTTATTTTTTTTAAAATATTATATAATTTTAAAATTTAATATTTATCTTCATCATTCATTATCTAAATAATTATTATTAGAGTGCCATCGCAAAAGGTTGCCTCGATCTGATAGCCCTAGCTTCATCGATTAGAAAAATTTGATTTTGACGATCACGAACAACAATACGATGATTTGATAGATGGAGATCTTCGATGGATCCAAAAATCTGCAACGATGATCTCGATGATGTTTATAGCATACTATCAAAGTTTTACTTCAATCGAATATCGTTATCATGATCAATTTAGTACGGAATGATTTTGGCTGTTAAATTAGAAATAAGCGATCAAAGAATTAAACGACGTTCGATTATGAGATAATTTTTTAGTTAAATAATTTTTGTTATAATTTTAAATATTTTATGATGATGATAGTAAAATTCAAATCATTTTCGTATAAACTGTTCATGTTAAGTAGATATTGCAAAAGCACGAGTATAACAAACAGTGAAGTTTTAGAATGGTTATCAGGAGACGTATAGTTTTAGATCGTTCTTCATCTCATGAGTTGAATTTTATAATCACCACTATAAAAGGTGATTAAAATAGTAGCCAAGATCATTTATAAAAAAAATTATCTCATAATCGGACACCGTTTGGTCCTTTGATTACTCATTTACCATTTAACAGTTGAAACTAATCTATACTAAATTGATCAAGATAACGATATCCGATTGAAATAAAATTTTAACAAGATAGTAACGATATCCGATTGAAATAAAATTTTGATAGTACACTACAAATATCATCGAGATTATCGTTGTAGGTTTTCGAATCCATCGAAGGTCTCCATCTATCAGATCATCACATCATTGTTCGTGATCATCGAAATCAAATTTTTTTGATCGATGAAGCTAGAGCCATTGGATCGAGGTGATCTTTTGCGACGATACTCTAATGATAATTATTTAGATAATAAATGATGAAGATGGATATTAAATTTTAAAATTATATAATATTTAAAAAAAAAATATATGGCAGTGGTTATAATTAACCGTTGTCATAAATCAGATTATAGCAGCAGTTCCTACTAACCGCTACTATAGGTCTGACTTATGGCAACGGTTACAATGAACCGCTACTATAGGTTGACCTATGGCAGCAGTTTTTTATAACCGTTGCTATAGGTCCGACCTACGGCAGCAGTTTTCTATAACCGCTGCTATATATCGAACCTATAGCAGCGGTTACAAAAACTACTGCCATAAGTCCGACCTATAGCAGCAGTTAACGAAAATCACTGTCGTAGGAGCTATGACAGTGGTTTCAAAAATCGCTGCCATAATAAATGTTGTCATAGGCCATTTTTGTAATAGTGATTATTGAGTAGCAAGGATTATTCCTAATAGATTGATATCAAAGCAGCCATCTGGAATAATAATTGGTATCAGAGCCCCGATGTTAGATCTGGTGGAGAGAAGGTCAAAGTTTCACCTGGTGTTGTGGTAAGGTACTGAATAGATTTTTTTTTAACACTGTTTATTCTCTTTTATGTTTGGTTATTAGAATCTGATTGAGATGGCATCGAGTACCATCAAGATGGACTTTGGAAAGTTTGATAATAAGGATAACTTCAGTCTTTGGCAGTAAAGGATGAATGATCTATTAGTGTAAAATGGGATCTACAAGGTCTTGACTCGCGAAAAACTGAAAAAAATTCTGTTGAAGAATGGGAGGAACTTGAAGGATAGTCTTCAGTACGATTCGTATGTGCCTCGCTGATGAGATTTTATCGGAGATTAATATGAAAATCATTCCATTCTTAGTTTACAAAACTCAGTACAGAGTATATATATATACCTGATCAAATAAGATCCAACCTAAAAAACTTTCCTAGCTAACCTAATGTGATGCACTCTCCGAGTCCATGTATACCCATGTCTCCTATGCACATACTTATTAGATAAATTCCAGTCCAATCCATAGATTAGCCCCCTTGAGACCTTACAAATCAAGGCCCTAAGTTCCTAGGATTAAAAACCCAAACCCAGATCAGAATAGAAACTACGTTCTATTCTATTCACTGCTCGAGTCGGCTTGGTTAGCAGTCGGGCCGGCTCAACGGTGATGTCTCCTATGAGAACCCAAATCATCACTCTCTCTTCTGCTCGGGCCGGCTCTCTCAGGGTTCGATCTGGCTCGACTTTTACTCGGGCTGACTCTAATACGAATCGAGCCAGCTCTTCCAGCGTATCAGTCAGATATGCTTTCTAGACTTCTGCTCAAGCTAGCTCTCTCATAATTCGAGCTGGCTTTTTTGCAGTTCGGGCTGGCTCTTCTGACAGGATTCAAGCCAGCTCTTCTGAAGCGTTTGCTGAAGTTTTTCGATGGTTGATTTCATTCGCTCCTTGCTCTCTTTCTATCTACTTCCAAGGCTTGAGAGCACCACACCTGAGCTCATAGAAAGTTCTACAACTAGTCACCAAGGTTCCACTGAGGAGAACTGATAGAGCTTTGCACTTTCCATCGGGGATTATGCTACTTTGGTGTTTGACTTGGACTTGTATTTTTTTTTTGTTGTAATAGACTTCGTCGAATGGATGTTGTCATGTAATAAGCTTGTATAGACTTTATGAATAAAATATTCCTACTTTTTGTTAGTCCGATGTTGATGTCATGTTGTTGTTGTCATCTTGCCTTTGTCTCACGAGGTCTTTTCCAAACTTTATCCGAAGTCAATCTGAAGTTGGTTCATGTAGGCCTTCACTCAACTTGTCTATGGATGAGGAGTGCCAGATAGCCATATGGGGTCCCCAATGGGTTAGCCCCTTTCATCGTTGTCTTTAGCCTTTGCATCGAATATGGGCCTTAGTGGCCTTCAATGAGCCGATTTCGATGGAGATCCTCACATGGTCAATTTTAACAAAAATGAACTTGAGAAAGATGATTTCATTAATGAAGTCGGAATCGTTATACCCCTTACTAATAATACATTCAAAGATTGTCGGAGTTCTATGTTCATGGAATCGGAGTGCCATCAAGGGTCGCCAGCTTGTACGCTCTAGGTTGGATGGCTTTTGTAATCTAGTATGGTCCTTCCCAGTTTAGGGCCAACTTATCCTATTATGAGGATTTGTACGCTTCCACTCACCTTAGGATGCGATCTTTAGGTTGGAAGGCCTTGGACTTGACCCGGATGTTATAGTAATGGGCTACTTGTTGCTGATATGAGGCCATTCGGATTCGAGCTCTTTCTCTTGTTTCTTTGAGCAAATTTTTGCCTGAAGTTGATTGTAATTTTTTTGTTCAACATAAAGCTCGATCATGGTTGATGAAGTACTGATCTCTCGAGGATAACCGCTTCGGCTCCAAAGGCAAGATTGAAGGGGGTTTTACCTATTGCTATCTGAGGTGTCATCCAATACACCCACAGGATATTGTAGAGTTTGTCTACCCATAATACCTTCATTTGGCCAAGTCTGGTCTTCAGTCGTTGTAGAATTATGTGGTTGGTCACTTTGGCCTATTCATTGGATTACAGGTGTGCTACTGAACTGAGTCTATGATCAATATAGATTTCCAAGCAAAAGTCCTTTAACTTTTGGTTGTCAAACTGGTATCCATTATTGGTGATGATGACTCGAAGAAGTCTAAATTGGCAAATGATCGACTTTCAAATGAAGTTTGATTTTAGTATTTGTGCCAAGGGTTCGGCTTTGATCCATTTGATCCATTTGGTGAAATAGCATGAACGATGCGAGAATGTCGATTCCCCATATATATATATATATATATATGTGTGTGTGTGTGTGTGTGTGTGTGTAGCAAAGTTGACATGGAATGGTAAGGTATTATAACTTTGTTTACCTTCCTCCCCAGAAAAGAAAAGAAAAATATTTGGAGCTAGTGAACATTTCTTTTAAGCAATTTCAACTTCGGCCTCGTTGCATTTACACGAGAATATGTAACAAGCTGTATATGATTATGGCATGATTCCTAGGACAGAAAACTTTGTACGTGCACGCATGCACTAGGAGGGCATCACCATATCCATGCGTCGTTAGGTGGTGGTTTGATATCCTCTTTTCTTGCATCAAACTTGTCTCTATTTCTAGCATTGCCACAACATTTCCGTTAGTAGTCTTCTCTTCTTTCTAATGGTCTTTCTTGCTTGTTTTGGCCTTAATGATAACAATGCTAGAAAGCACCGAAAAGGAGAGGATCTTTAAATATCCTGTTAAGGTAATTAGGACTAATTAAGATGGGTTGGTGAGTTTGGATTGTTGTGAGAATTGGAGTATGAGAGGGGTGAGGGATTGCTTGGCGTGATGAGATAAGTTGGGCGGAGGTGGGGTGACATCAGAGGGAGGTGAGGGACAATAGCTAGTAATAGTGGTGGAGTGGCTGCTACTCCATTAACCTGTGTTTCTGCTACATCACTTGGCTCCTCACTATATTATTATCAATCCCATTCTTGTGGGACTAGGGTGGGATGAAGAACCCTTAATAAGAGCCACTTGGCGATGATGCAACAAGATTTGGAGGAGTGACGGTCCTTAGGAGGCTATGGGTGACTGAGGTTTCATTTAAAGAGTTGACATTGGCATATATGGGTGGAGGAATCAAGAAGGGAGTAAGGAACGAACCTGAGAGTGAGGAACAAACTTGAGACCAATGACCTTCTATATCATGATGCAAGGATGATTGGGCAAGAGTCATCAGCAATGTACGTAGCATGAAACTAGCCGGTGGGTCGGGGTTGCATCTTTTACCTAAAAGAAGTGTTGGAGATAAATCCCACTCCCGTCGAAGTTCAGTTCGGTGCTCAGCCTGAAGCGGCCAGTAGCCACGGAAGAGCTTCAACGGACGGACTTTAGCCAAACTTCTCAACGGCCGAGCTTCAGTCGGACTCCCGCGAGAGCCAAACTCTCTCAGCGTCCTTCCAGCCAGACGCCTACGGGAGCCGAACTTCTTCTAAGCTTCCTTTTCGATCGGATTTCTTCAAGAGCCGGACTTCTCCCAGACATCCCCTTCAATCAGCCGAACTCCTCAGCGGCCGAGCTCCTTTCAAATTTTTCAGCGGCCGAGCCTTAGCCGCATTTCTCTAGATACCTACGAGAGCCGAGCTTCCTCCGTACTCCTCCGACCGAACTCCTTCCGAGCTTTCCCTTGGCCGAACTCCTATGGAATGAATACATATCGAAGTCCACCGATCAATTCCCGCTTTCTCAGAGCCATGACTATCAAATCTGGATGAACTGTCGCCATCAATCTACCACAGGCAACGTGATCGAACAACATGGCCACCACTACTGGCGACAGCACTCTCTCCATAATCGGCCCATGATCCATCAGCATGGCTGCCACTATCCAACTGACGACGCCTTCTTCTCCATACCGAACTCCATGCGACCCCGAGCGGCCCGCGATCGGATGATATGGCCGTCATCATCAATCAAGCTCCACCTATAAAAGGACCCTCCAGATACGCTAACTCTAATCTCTGAACCTCTGATCTCTAAGCTCTCCTCTCCCTCTCTAAGCTCTGTGGAACTCATTTCGAGCACTCCATTTCTGTTGGCCAGGGCTGACTTGATCGTCGGAGGGTCCTGTCGGAGCCACCCCCCACCGGCTCCGGACGGGACTTCATTTTATAGGTCTCTAGTGGCGACCTCGCTCAACTCTACTCCAGTTGATTCTGACGACGATCAGATTTTGCGTCAACAGATTGGCGCTAGAGGAAGGGCTCGAACCTCCGAGGTTTTCTTGTTCTTAAAAGAGTGCTCGACGACGATTTTTCTCTTCCCTCTCCAAAGATCTCTCTTCTTAGAGTTCTTTTCCAAAGAGAAAATGCCTCCTAGGAGAGCCTCGACTCGGCAATCGACGGCCTCCACGTCTCGATCCCATTTAGATCCGTCTGCTTCTACTTCAGCCTCGGTAACTCAGGTTCCATCTGTACCCACGGTAAATATGGAGCAGTTCAACCTGCTTGTCCGATAGGTCCATGGCCTCACGGATGCAATGCGGGTCATGCAGTAGCCTCCAGTGGCGACTTCATCAGAAAATCCACCATCCGAATGTCGAAAATCGACCCCAAGGAAGGGTACTCGGGCCGGTGTGCCCGCCACCCCTTGAAAAATAAAACAGAGAGTCGGGGATCCATGTTCGAATCATGGTTCTCCTCTGGAGGAGATCTTTTTCGTTTGTAGCTAAAAGTCCCCCAAGATCTACGATCAGGATGACGCCCTTGATCACAGACTGCGGAAGATGGATCCGCGGATTGAAGAGCTCGGCCACGTCGCCTTGGCTCATCTTGCCGATGTTCGCACCGAGATTCGAATTTCTTGATGAACGTCAAGCAGAAGCAAGGAGAATCCATCCGGGCTTACGCCATCCGATTTAATGCTGCGGCATTGGAGGTCCGGGACTTGGAACAGTCTGTTGCGATGGCCGCACTCAAGGGCGGCCTTCAGAAAAATGACTTGTTGTTCTTCCTAAAAAAAAGTATCCCAGGGATTTCGCCGATCTGCTGGCTCGGGCCGAGAGATATGTCCGTGCAAAAGAAGCCTTCAAGTTGAAGGATGAAGAAGCCTTAAGGGAGCGGCTGGCAGACGATGAAGAGCCGAACGAAGTTCGACCGCGCTCATGGACTCCCTCGGAGAGCAGACGAGCCCGAACTCCTCGAGCTCGCCACCTAGGAAGCCCCGACAAAGGGGCGCGAAGAAGCCCTTCTCCCAAAAGGTTCCGCAACTACGCCTCCTTCAACGCTTCTCGAACTCAGATTCTCACCGAAGTTAAGAACCAACTACCAAGACTAGAAGGACTACGGTCTCCCCCAAACAAGCATGATCGAAGCAAGTACTGTCTCTACCATCGCGACCACGGCCACGACACTGAGGAATGCATCCAGCTCCGAGACGAAATTGAGGAGCTCGTTAGAAAAGGGCGGCTGGATAAATTCCTTCGACGCCAGCCTGAAGATCGGCCAAGGGCGCTGCCGTAATAAGAAATGATAAGGTCGACCACCTCACAGCGTCATCAATGTTACCCCAGGGAGGAGCTTGGTACATCGGTGACTCGTCACCTCCCAGCGTCAAAGCCAAGAGAAGCATGCTCCAAATTGAGGAGGCCAGCATGAGATAAAAAAGATTGTCCGCATGAAGAAACATGGAGGAACAACGCTACCACGATCTTGAAACACAAAGAATTCGGGAATGCATTGTCAGTAACTTCCTTTCAATAAAGTTCTTCCCTTTCAATAATATACTATTTCTGGGTGCGAAAACTATGTGATGATAGGAAAAGAAGCAGTTAATAGTCGCCGTGTTAGGAACAACCTCGTCCTAACATGGGCAGGTCAAAGACCTTCAACCTCGGTCAGAGATAAGATATCTCTCGAGTGACAATCTCGACTAGAGATAAGATCTCTCTCGAGCGACCGTGATAACCTCGACTAGAGATTAGATCTCTTCCGAGCAACCGAGTCAACCTCGGCTAGAGATAAGATCTCTCCCGAGCGACCGCGACAATCTCGGTCAGAGATAAGATCTCTTCCGAGCGACAACCTCGGCTAGAGATAAGATCTCTCCCGAGCGATCGCGGCAACCTCGGCCAGAGATAAGATCCCTTCCAAGCGACAACCTCGGTCAGAGATCTCTCCCGAAGCAACCTCGGTCAGAGATAAGATCTCTCCCGAGCGACAACCTTGGCTAAAGATAAGATCTCTCCGAGCGACTGTGGACAACCTCGGCTAAAGATAAGATCTTTTCCGAGCGATCGAGTCGACCTCGGCTAGAGATAAGATCTCTTCCGAGCTATCGAGTCAACCTTGGCTAGAGATAAGATCTCTTCCGAGCGACCATGGACAACCTCGATCGGAGATAAGATCTCTTCCGAGCGATCGAGTCAACCTCGGCTAGAGACAAAATCTCTTTCGAGCGATCGTAGACAACCTCGGTCAGAGATAAGATCTCTCTTGAATGATCGATAACCTCGGCCAGAGATAAGATCTCTCCCGAATGACCGAGTTAACCTCGGCTAGAGATAAGATCTCTTCCGAGCGATCGAGTCAACCTCGGCTAAAGATAAGATCTCTCCCGAGCGACCTGGACAATCTCGGCCAGAGATAAGATCTCTTCTGAGCGATCGAGTCAACCTCGACTAGAGATAAAATCTCTCTCGATCGACCGTGGATAATCTCGATCAAAGATAAGATCTCTCCTGAGCGATCGAGTCAATCTCAACTAGAGATAAGATCTCTTCCGAGCGACCGAGTCAACCTCGGTCAGAGATAAGATCTCTCTCGAGCGACCGTGGATAATCTTGGCTAGAGATAAGATCTCTCCTGAGCGAAGGCCTCGTTCACAAAGGACGAGATGGGAGGAGAGGCCATGACAGCGGCCCTTATGTGCCACCACAGTCCGTTAGGAATAGGAGGAGAACCTCGTCCTAATGCGAGCAAAGTCGAAGATCTCATTCACAAAGGATGAGATGGGGGGAGAGGCCCTGACAACGGCCCTTACGTGCCCCCACAGTCCGTTAGGAATAAGAGAAAAATCTCGTCCTAACACGGGCAAAGTCGAAATCCGAGCTTCGAAGTCTAACAGGAGACAGGATCTCCATCAACCTCGACTGTAGGAGATAAGATCTCCTCCGAGGTAACCCCGAGCGTAGGAGATAAGATCTCTCCCGAGTGACCGTGTCAACCTCGACTGGAGAGCTTCAACTTCAACCTCGGTTAGAGATAAGATCTCTCCCGAGCGACCGTATCAATCTCGACTGGAGAGCTTCAACTTCAATCTTAGCCAGAGATAAGATCTCTTCCGAATGGCCAAGATAACTTCGGCCAGAGATAAGATCGGAGACAACCTCATCCTGAGATCAGATTTCTCTCGAGCATCCGTATTAACCTCGGTTGTAGGAGATAAGATCTCTTCGAGTGCCCGCATCAATCTTGGTCGAAAATGAGATCTCTTCCGGACCTTAATTTTGACATCAACTTTGGTTGGAGATGAAATGTCCCCTCCGAGCTTCGACCCGAACTAGCACGGAGTCCAGAAGAGGACTTCGGCAGTCGCCTTTTCTGTACTTTCTTTCTTCGAGTTTCGAACTCGAAAGTAGGAGGGATAATTATTGGGGATAAACCCCGCTTCCGTCGAAGTCCAGTTCGGTGCTCAGCTTGAAACGGTCGATAGTCATGGAAGAGCTTTAATGAACGGGCTTTAGCCAAACTTCTCAACGGTCGAGCTTCAGTCGGACTCCCACGAGAGTTGAACTCTCTCCACATCCTTACAGCCAGACTCCTGCGAGAGCCGAACTTCCTCCAAGCTTCCTCTTCGGTCGAATTTCTTCAGGAGCCAGACTTCTCCCAGACATCCCCTTTAGTCGATCGAACTCCTCAGTGGCCGAGCTCCTTCTGAATTTTCCAGCGGTCGAGCCTTAGCCGCATTTCTTCAGACACCTACGAGAGCCGAGCTCCCTCCGCACTCCTCCGATCGAACTCCTTCCGAGCTTCCCCTTGGTCGAACTCCTTTGGAATGGATATATACCGAAGTCCACCGATCAATGCCCGCTTTCTCAGAGCCATGGCTATCAAATCTGGACGAACTATCGCCATCAGTCTGCCACAGACAACGTGATCGAACGACATGGCCACCACTACTGACGACAACACTCTCTTCGTAATCAGCCCGATCGGCCCATGACCCATCAGCATGGCTGCCACTATCTAACTGACGATGCCTTCCTCTCCGTACCGAATTTCATGCGGCTCCGAGCGACGCACGATCGGACGATATGGCCGTCACCATCAATCAAGCTCTGTCTATAAAAGGATCCTCCAGATACGCTAACTCTAATATCTGAACCTCTGATCTCTAAGCTCTCCTCTCCCTCTCTAAGCTCTGTGGAACTCATTCCCGAGCCCTCCACTCCTGTTGGCCAGAGTTGACTTGATCGTCGGAGGATCCTGCCGGAGCCATCCCCCATCGGCTCTGGACGGAACTTCATTTTGCTGGTCTCCGATGGCGATCTCGCCCACCTCCATTCCAGCTGATTCTGACGACGATCAGATTCTGCGTCAACAAGAAGAATTCGCCTTTCTTCTTGCAAATCCACCGTAAGATCATCTAACACATATCTTAAAGGACACCGAACTGTATTATATACTTGCATGCACAAATCTCAAAGTAATTAGTGGATGATCTAACGGTAGATTTCTGTAAAGGATAGCAAATCCTTATCTCTCATGAGGTACATCCCCAACTCTTAGTCGGTGGAGTGAGAGTAATTGGTGAGGTAGATCAGAGATAGGGTTGCAACTCGATTACTTGGATAAGGATAACATTTAAGCTAGGTTGACCCCCAACTCTAACTCTAAGGTTGGCCTAAAATTTTATAATCTAGATCCAATCTAATACTTGGTGGTGCATGTTTGGGTTGAGCATTGTCAACATGTAGGGTTTGTTTGGTTCATGGAGAAAGGAGGGATGATAATATGGTTAACAAAAAGATGACAAAATGACTTATGATTAATTGGAGATTTCAAATAGATAGAAAAATAATTCTTTTAAGAATAAGTTTCTTACCTCTCCTAGGAAATACAAACTTATGTAGGGCATAGGAAGCCTACTTTTTTAATTATTGTCAGTGAAAATTAATTTTTTTTGAGAGATTCTTTTGATCCTGTTAAAATTTTTTTTTACTGGCAGTCATTTTATTAATAATATAGAAGATATTCTATATTATTTTTTATAAAAAAACAGATGTTCAAATCGATATAAGTTATTTTGAAAATATAATTTTTATTTTATTTTTTTAAAACCATGCCAAAACTCATGAAACATTTTCTGGTAAATTTTTTCAAACGAGCCAAGCAAATATCAAGTAAAATTTTGCGTGGGTATGCCGCTGCTCTGCTCCGATACAGGCAGCGGCGACCATACAAGCCAAGCAGGCACCGACTAAAAGCACGGCTGTAATCCCGCGCGACATCATCATCATCGGAGTAGGCTCGCGGCCACCACCCGCAGCTATCTGCTCCGCGGGCACGCAGCGGTCACCCATGTCGCCGACCGCCACCGCCATGCCCCCCGCCGTCCTTTCCCGGTCCTCTTGCCTTCTCTCTTCCGCCGTTCGCCTTCGCTCCTTCTCCAGGACTCTCGGGTCCGCCTCTTCCTTCGCTGCGCCCGGTCGTCCACCGCGCTCCTCTCGCGCTCAATCCGTCCATGCCTCCTCGGCCTCCGACCCGCCCCTCGAGGTCTGCGTGAAGGCCTCCACTACCGTTCCCCATCGGCTCGGCGACTGTGAGCGCTCTATTCTGTCCTAACAATTAAAAGCTTCCGTTTAAGATGTTTATATGATGCGATGCTCTTCCTTTGATAATTACGTGTGTTATTGAGATGGTGAATTATTAGGAAGCGAAGAAAAGAACAAAGCCAGTTCTTCTAATCTTGTCCTTGACTAGTTAAGGTAGCATTCAGGTGGGAGGGGTAAAAATTACTGCAAATTTTGTTCATTATTGCTCTGCATTTTAAGAGGCTCTTTTTTTTTTGTTGTTCCTGCTGTCGTCTATTTTATTTCTTCCCGGTTGTATCGGAGTTTAGATTGTGTTGACGGCTTGGAAATGCCCCTTATTATTGCCACTTATGCTCAATCTATTGCAATTTACGGGGTAGGGCTGAGTTCAGAATTTCCCATTGGATTTCCATCAATCATATTCTCATGTCAGATGTGACAGATTGTGCTGTGTTCATAGTAGTTAGGAAAGCCATACAATACTTGCAACATGGTTAAGCATTAAAACTACGTTGGTGTGCAAAATATTTGAGATGCTATGCTACTAATCTTAGTATAACCGTTCGGAATAATTCTTATTAGGGAATTGCTGCTTTACTTATGATTTGAAAAATTAATACCTTTTTCATTCATATGTATGTTTAGGCCCCTTTTCACAAAGGGTTTTGTTGACTCTTGAGGAGAAGCACCTACCTTATGACTTGAAGCTGATAGATTTTGCTAACAAGCCAGAATGGTAAATCTATTCTTATTGCTTGATGAGAAGAAAAATGTAAGCTATACCAACAGTTTGAAGTTCCTCATGCTGTCTTTTTGTTCTTATTAACAGTCACTTTTGACTTATTGCATTAGGTTTTTGGAAATCAGTCCTGAAAGTAAAGTTCCTGTTGTCAAACTTGATGAGAAGTGGGTTGCTGATTCTGACATCATCACCCAGTCATTGGAAGAAAAATACCCTGACCCACCATTGGCAACTCCACCAGAGAAGGCTTCAGTGTATGCATTTTAAATTATTTATGTAGTTTGGTCTCTGTAATATTGAAGATGAACTATGATCCATTGTTATGTTGTTTTATTTATTTCTTCCTCAAATTTGACTTTTATCTGATTGTCTATTATAAGTCACAAATCCTATCCTTATACTATCTTAGCATGGATATGACTGGTTATATTATCATCAGATATGGATGCTAAGATTATTTGTTTCATAATAAACATAAGTGTTTCTGTCTTTTTATATTAGATATGCAATATATTCATGTGACATAGGCTTGGGGGAGTAGCTTTAGGTTAGATGAGCCCTTAGGTATAAAATTCATTTTGATTTCCTTCTTCTAGGTCTAACTATACCTTCTGGTATTTTAATTTGAAATATGTTGATTTGTACCTAGGTGAAGAGAGCACAACAATGCTTTGTTGGATTGAGGGTCAATGATGAAGGAGATTTACAGGCTTTGATATAAGCTGTTTAAAATCTGATTATGGACATATATACTGAGTCCTTATGGGATGGGGAATCAAAGAAGTTAAAAGCAGATATTTAATAATTCTGAGGTTAACGAATAGGTTGTGAAAGAGTATAACAGCAAATTATGATCAGATATGCTGATCTGATCTGCTGTGCAGAAATTTTTGCAGCAAAGGTAGTAGGACAAGAAAAGAGGGTAACAAAAAAGAAGTGGAGAAAGGGTTTGTTCAGTGCAGCGGCTTTTTAGATCTTCTAATTCTCTTCTCCTCTTCCCTTTTTGTTAGGTGTTTAAGGAGACAAAGACAGAGCTGTTGTGTCACAACAGACAAATATAAAAGGAGAAAGGAGAGGAGGAAATCTTGAAGGAGTATGAAGAAAGGAGGAGGAGGAGAAGAGGGAAGGAAGAAAGCATATTGAGAGGAGATGCACCTTTTCTTTTTCTTTCCAAATCTCTGTGAAATTTGCTGCAGTTCTAGCTGGCCTCTCTTTTTATTAGGTGACCAGCTGTACCATTTACTTAATTGAGTCCATCTAGGATTCTGTGAGAAAAGAGAAGCAAGTTATAAAGAAAAGAGAAGCAAATGAATTATAATTTTAGTGATCTCAAATTTGTCTCAAATAAAGACTAGAATCTAAAAATGCAATAACCAGTCCAAGTGGTTCCTGCAATTTCTTTCCAATGTCGCTAAAATCCTTAAGATATTTTCAGAAGTCTATGTTGTCTTATATAGTTAAATTACTCGCCTAAGTCCATATGCCTTTTGGCTTGTTTCTGACTTATGGCAGACCTAACCCAAGCTCATTTGTGCTGCCTATAGCTTGCTTCCTAGCTGCAATAATTGCTTTCACTATGAGCAACTCATTCATGAGTCAATTACCTTCGCAAATTGCTTTTTCCTAGACTGAGGTTTTCTTGCAGTAGTTCACATTTGTCAACCACTCATCAGTCTGCTTTGACTATGGTAGGATTGGCCACATGGTCAATGCTTGCCCTCATCTTCTCCATAGAGGCAAGAATGTTATAGGGGCAAAAAGATGATCATTATTGATCCCATGTTGGATGTGCTGGTTGATGCAAGATCGCTTGTGGATGTCCTGCTTATACATTGGTAGATCGAATGGGTTTGGAAGATTAAAGATTTTGCTTCTTTTTGGTGCTTGCTATCCTATTGCAGAAAATAGGGCAGAAGTGAACAATTACATGAGTTAAAGGAAAGAATTAAGTTTTCTAGGTTTGCTGTAGGGTGCAGGGAATAGATTTTGGTGTTAGGAAACTTTCTTGGGGTTTTAGGATCAGAGATCTTATCTTTTATCTGTAGAAGTGACTGTGATGAAGTAGGCTTCAAAATTCTGCAGTATTGGAACTCCATATTTCACATCTTATATTAACCAATGACCTGCACGTATTTTATGTAGGGATAAAAAATACTTACAATATAGATGAAAAGGAAGGGGGTCTCTCTCTTCTTCTTCTTCTTCTTCTTTTTTAAATTTTAAAAAGGATACACAAATTGATCATAGGCAAATTGAAAAGTTGCTGCCCACCATTCAAAAGAATTGCAGCATTTTCTTTTAGTCTTCTCTCACATGGCCAAATGGTTCTTGAAATGCCTCCTCTCTGTTACATGAAAATTATGACGGCCATCCTACTTATTTTTGCAAATGTTGTAGTCTTGTTACATTCTGGGGCATTATATAACAATGTGTAACTTCCCTAATCCACCAATTACTGAGGCATATTATTCCAATGTGGTTCATAACTTCACATTCAGAATGCAGACCATGTGGCTAGGTGGTTTGCCTCTCTGTGAGCGTAAGTCCTATTAGATGAAGGAGAGATTTGTTAATATAATTGGCAGATTGTATGTAGAAGTGGTCATGCTTTGATGTCTTTACTCTTAATATTAGGAGAAGCAAGAGCAAGATCATTTCAGCAACAATAATATAACAAAGCAAAAATAAAAACTTCAGTCTAGAAACCACTTAGCCCTGGCCAATCAAAGATCAAATGTATCAAGTAACCAGTGGAGGCTCCCACCCTTGCAGGCAGTATGTCTATTCTTTTGGTGCATGAGTATGGATTTGCATGTTCATTCTGGAGCAGAATGGTCCATCTGGAAGATAGTATCAATTGTCATGCAGCTCTTTTGGCTGCAGAAAATCCAACAAATCTGACCCTTTGTTCGCTTGTTTCCTGTGCCTTGCCTTCCTTTCATCTCTGAAAGATAATTTTATGGTCAAGCGGTTCTTTTCCAAAGTCCAACTGATCTGTCCATTTGGTTGCTTGTTTTCTTTGCCCTTTCCTACTTTTCATCTCTGTGTAAACAAAAGAATATAAAATAACTTACTAAAACAAAAAAAGATCAGAATCCACGGTGAATGAAATCAAGATGAAGCAGCTGCTTAATCATACATAGATACATAAACACATGCATGTAATTATGTATATATTTGTATGCATACACACAGTCCAGAATTTATGTGCGAATTTGGTGGAATATATGCACACTGAATAACAGCGGATGTAAGATGCATGTATCTTGGCATGCATGCCTGAGTTTTCTAAGGAATTGGCATTTCACAAACATTATGTACACCAAATAATAATAAGACGCAGCTGTCCAATGGAACACTGAAAATGAGGATTCTGTAATGATTAGTTATGCCTTCTTCAATATCTTATCATACCATAAGTTCGGGCGGGTGCTTTTGTGATGAATGCTTTAGTTGCGACTGAATCAACATTTCCAGTTCCATTTTATTGAAGTTGAAGATAATGAAATTAAAAAGAAAAAAATGTTTAGAGTTATTGTACTTTTAGAAATTGGAACTTTTATTCAGGTAATTTTCTAAAGTAGGTTTTGCAATTAGTGTGAAAAGTCCTAATTTGGATACATATTGGGATTGTTAAGTAGTAGTCCCTTTTTTTTTTTTTTTTTTTTTTTTTTTGCAATTTTAGGTGTTTTTCTATATAAAGTAATGGAGGATTTCAATCTTTGCCCTAGAGAAGTATTTCATAGACTAGCTACTTGGTTATTCCAACTTTCACCATAGAAAAACAAGTCATAAGAAATCATAAAAGGGCCTCATAACTGTCCACTAGAAGCATTTTGCGTGAAATGTTTGAATAAATGAAACATTTCTGTTGGCCATATTTGGCCCTTCCAACCAGTCCAATCCCTTGCCCCACTCCCCCACAAAAACCCAAATTTGCCCCTCTTCTATTCTATTTCTGTTCTATTCTTTTGATGTTAGTATTTTCTTCTGTATGCTTGATGATTAGTAGCATTAATAATCTGCATCTCATATTAAATTTCAACATGTAAGCTTTTTGATCTTCTGAGTTCTGCTTACAACTCAACATTAGATCCTTTGATATTGTAACTGAACCTTCTCCATATCAGTGTTTCTACTACCCTTGCAAAATCTGTAATTGTGGGGCAGGTTTACTTGATTTCTCATTTAGTTATAATAATCAAAACTTTCCTATTTCTGAAAGCTGCATATAAAGCCAGATATTTGTTCAGAGGACAGTAGTGGCCATATGTAGGCCATCACTGATATGTCCTACATCAATATAGTACAAGACAAATGATCCTACTCTATTTGTCTTTTCTTTTCCTTGATCTCCGTTCTATTATTCGTTTGATTGCCATTTTCATCATGTTAATTTTAAGCTTGAGATTCTTCATTAGTACATGACGTAGGACTTTAGGCTGATGCACAATGGGTTTACATCAGTCTACATCAGGATGCAATCTATCAAGTATCAACAATGAATGGGTTTCAATGGGTGCTATTCTGTAGGCATTTGCAATAGCATTGTGTTAAAAAGCTTCCTAAGACCAAACTGAGATCAAAAGTCATATAATTAATGAGGCTAAAGAATTGTTATATGAAGATGCTAGTATTAGAGATTCATCAGATGGAGAACCTATGATCAAGGATTTATCAAGTAAAACTGCCACAATTGATTATGTGTCAATGTAGAACCTGACAGTCCATGGACTATTCATTGTTTGCAAGAAGATTGAAACAGTGAAGATATGCATGATATAGTCATTTCACTTCGATGAAGTCAATAATTGAGATTCAGCATGATTTTCAAGATCCATTAGATCCTGGATTGAAGAATCCTACGTCCATCTGTCTGTAGATTAATTAAGTAGAAATGATTGCAGAATCTGATCTTCCAGTCACAAGGAAATTATACACAGCTTTTCTTCAACACATCCTAGAGATCTGACAATTAAGCATGATGATATAAATCATCAAAAAGATCTTGAGGATGAGATTTGCACAGCATAAGTGAATAATGATGAATAAAATAATCTATGCTATTTTCTTCCTTGATTTAGGTAACTTCAAAAATGGGTTTTAAAGCCTTAATTTAATTATTGTACCAAAATGGCCTTGATTTAATTGGAATTGGTTGAGAAAAGTCCTATCTTAGGTAGATGTCAGGCTAAATCATAGAATTGTTAGGGTTTCGACTAGTTCTCTGATCGAAGAAGGATTTTCTTTTTCGAATACTTCTATTTTCCTTTGTGGCATGGCCTTTTGGATATGGCAAAATCATTCTATTCATTCTGATTTCATTATAGGCTATTTTGAGATTCGGAATTTTGCATTTGAGGATGTCAAGAGTCCTAGTTGTTAAACTTGTAAGAAAAAGAAAGCTCCTATACTACAATGGCTTCCTGTTAAAGCATTTCACTTGAAATATTTGAGTGAATAGAAGATTTCTTTTACCCAGGTGCAGCCCTTCCTATGCCATCCAATCTGTCTCTCTCTCTCTCTCTCTCACCCCCTCCACTTCCTCCCACCTCTTGAATCCCCACCCCTTTGTATTTTATTCTCTTCACAATATTATCTTCTTTTTGTGGCTGCTGTTTTCTTGCTGTCAACAACATTCTGCATCTCACATAAAAAATTCTGCACAAGAAAAACTTGTCTTCTAAGTTTTGCTTACAAGTCAACATCAGATCTTTTTTTTTTTAACCTTCTCATTTCCTCATAACAATCGAAGTTTCTCTCGTGTCCTATTTCTGGAAACTGGATGGCAAGCTAGGCGTGTTCTCAGAGAACCTTCCACCCATATGCAAGCCATTCTTAATTCGACCTATATTTATAGGCCTTCCATTTGCTGGTTCATCAAACACAGTCACAATGATACTGATTGTTGGGGTTGCTTGTTTATTGTGTTGCAGACAGACAATGTAGCTTTGATGTCTGTCTTTAATCTTAACTGCCTAGTATATTAGATTTGATAGATATTTATGAACTTATCTTTATGCTGTTCTACACAACTCAATGTTAATTTAACAGGATACTAGTGATATTAGACATGATTAATATTTTTCTAGTTTTGCATGATTTTTTTTGCAGTGGTTCAAAAATTTTCTCCACGTTTATTGGTTTTCTTAAAAGCAAAGACCCAAATGATGGAACAGAGCAAGCATTGCTTACTGAGCTGACATCTTTTGATGATTATTTAAAGGAAAATGTGAGTTTATAATGTTTGTATCGTTATTTTATTCTTGATATATTTTCTTGCCATGCATGTCTAAGCAGTTATCTGTTGCTATTTTTCTTTTCTTTTTTTTCCTGGTGGAAGTTCAATGATTTTGGTACATTACCAAACTAGATAGAACTGCATCCATGCATTTAGGTTTGAGATCTCTATTTGATGGTTAAAAAGTTAACAACACTTTATGAAGAATTTGGAGCAGCTTAGTCTGATTCGTTAGGAACTTTTAGCATGTTGCTTCTACTTCTTTTGCGTATCTTTGGTATGTTGGTAATCATGTTGTTGCATATTTTGAACAATATTTTTTTGATACAGACTTTTTGTGCAAGAAATAAAGAAGGTTTTGCCAACAGAATAGCAAAGTTAAGATAACCTATATCATTGTTACTGCAATTTAACTTTGTAGAATTTAGAAGGCTGGATCTGGGAGTGCTAGTATTTTTCAAAAAACAGTATGATTAGCTTTTGCATATGCTACATGACTGATAGTTTAATCAATTCAATGAACTTACCATCTGTGTCAATGCAATCGATCATCTGCTTGTTAATTTAATCTAGTTAATGCATTTGATATTGGTCTTTTGTGCACGTTTTAGGTAATCATTTTTTAGGCAATTTAAAACACTGGTTGGCATGGTTCAAGTTTTTAGTACCGGTTCCATCATCCTTGATTTCAAGTGATTTGACCGGTCAGCAATGAATTAATAATACTAAGTGTTTTCAAGTCTTTAGTACATTCAAGTGAATTTACCAATAATTTTAAGTGTTCCTGGTGTATTTTAGTGTTTCCACAAATGGGAGTTTGCAGTGATGTTGAAAATGCATAGTCTTGATTGTACTAATTATTTTCAAAATCATTATAGCATTTTTGAAACAAAACTTTATTGGCAAATGCACTTATTTTGATAATTCGTATAAGCTATCATTTCATTCCTATTTGAATTTTCAGTAAGTATGGATCCTTATTGCTCCATTGTTCTACCTTTTTTTTTTAATGTCATATTATTCGTTATGCTTGGCTACTTATTGAGTTGTATAGCTCACTCATTTACTCATTACATTTCATTGTGGAGATATTTTGGATTAGGCTACTAAAAAAATTGAAGTACTTTTTGTACAAATATTGTAGCCACTACTTCAAAAGCATGACTTAGCTATTTTTTTGTATTGTAATGTGATGGTATATAAGTTCATCTCGTTTTATTTGAGGTCATCACTTGTAAAAGTTTAATTTGGATGAGATTTAAGTTTGCTCTCTCTGATTAAATGGCGATTGATTTTTGTGAATATGTGATTTTGAGATGAATTTTATGAAATCACTAGCTTCTGCAACCAATGATTGTTTTATGTTTGGGCCAATGACTGACCGTAACTAATGTCAGAGTTGGAATTCGACAAAGCTGGGTTTTGGTCATGACAGGTTTGAACCTAATAATTTTCCCTCTTGTAACATGAAATGACCATAGATCAAATGTACTAGGGCTAATGCCCAGGTAAGAGGTTTCACTCTTGCTTGTGCCATCAATTTATAGAGGTATGACCAAGAACAGAGGGGCAACCCATCTGGTGTCATGACCCATGATCTGAACGTTTCCAAATGCAAGATGTGACCATCATAATTGAAATTTAAAATCCTCGAAAGAAATCATATGATCCAACCATATACGTAACTAAAATATAGTAGAACCCAAGAAAAAGACAAGATCCAGTTTACAACTTAAATATATCCTCCAGTACACAATACTATTGCTATACCTTCAATGAAATAAAAACAACATAGAAAAACTATGTTTTTGATGATGTTTCAATGGCCAAAATTTGGTGGTATCATGTTTCATGCAGTAACCTTGTTGTAGAATAAGGACAACTTAATTAATTGGCAAGTAATACTCTTCAGAAATTTTTGTTCTATATTATTTCATGATCAATCGAAGTAGATTTAGCTGGTATACCATAGGCTTGGTTCATTATTAGCATGGATTTAATATGTTCATTTTTTTAATCCTGGTATTGCTGCATATATTTAACTGTCTGGTTCATTCTTATACCATTTTCACTCCAAATGAAGAATAGGATCATGCACTAATAAAATATGAACTGTAAGTCTATCTCTCTCTTTTTTCTGTTTATAGGGTCCTTTTGTTAATGGTAGCATGCTTTCTGCTGCTGACCTGTCACTTGGACCTAAGCTTTACCATCTGGAGATTGCTCTCAGTCACTATAAGAGTTGGTCAGTTCCAGAATCCCTTAAATATGTAAGGGCTTATATGAAGGTATGTTGGATCATTTAAGATTTTGCAGATTCCTATTTATTCTTGTAAAAAGTTGACCTATATCATGCAGTATGATAATCCCATGAGTACCCAATTATTGAACTCAGGTAACTGCCTATACACATGATTGGAAATGTAATACGGGTGTGCCAAATGAAAGTTTATAGTTTTTATTGTTTAATCAGGTGGAAAATAGTTCGAATATTAGAAAATGGCATGTAGATCATTCAGACTATCAAACAGTGATCAATTTATTTGTTGAAATTCTATTGCTAGCAAATCTTATAGCAATGTATGCGATTTTAGTTATTTCAGGAAATACTTGATCTTTTATATTTATTTGATGCTTCTAGATGGACCCCAAAATGCTACTTGAGCATGCTTTTTTGTTTTTTTAGATTTTGATCTAGGCCACCTTCTGATGCTTATAATGTCCATGCCATATGGGATTGGAAATTTAGACACGGATCTCCGTAGTTTTGGAAACTTCTTAAGTGCACTTTACAAAAGTGTTTGTGTTGGTAATGATTGCAACTATAATATATCGGTATTCATGCAAAAGATCATCTCTAAGTACTTCATAGCATGCAAGTTTTTCATCTTATCCTCATTAACATTGTAAAGTGGTTGGAATCACCGAGTTTTCATCTGTCCAAGGAGTTCAAACTCATAAAGAAGAAAGGTGAACATATGAGGTATCCTTATTGTATTTCAATAAGAAGGCTTGTCCAAAGATGGACAACATCTTGAGAAGAAGATGATAGATGGTGTTTGGTAGCAGAGGGTGGATCAGATTTAGATGAGACCACCAATATAATGGATGGGAGAAATGGACCTCATGCAAATGATGAGTTTCAACTTCAGTGGGCTAAGTGCAAATGGAAGAACAGCACAGGTTGAAAGGGAAGTGAAAGTTTAAACGATAAATTTTATCATTGTTGCAGAAAAATAACTTTTATTCCCCTTTTGTGCACCAGAGTAACCAAGAATACTACGCTCGATATCTTGTGCTCCCAATTTGCCACAAGTTAGACCCAAACTTTGTAAAAAAATAAAATTAAAAAAAAAGGAAAAAAATAAAACAAAACAAAAAAACAAAACAAAAAAAAAAAAACAAAAAAACAAAAAACAAAAAAGCCAAAACACTTAAGGAGTTATGGGGGGAGGTTAGAGAAGATGGAATACAAAAGTTTCAAGGATATTTTCCTCTTTGGATGGACATAAGCATATGATTTATCATATGAACTATAAAGAGAATAACTTTTGCATAAAAATTTTATAAACATTCATCCCTTGAACAAAGGGCCCTAGTGTCCTCAGCAGATGATGATTCTTCATGATAGGAACACCATTCCACTATGGTGTATTAGTATGAGAGAAATGTCCTTCAACCCCTTGGGAGGCAAAGAAATGACTCAACTCTTTTTGATCACCTCTATTGATCAGCACGAAATGTCTTGATTTTTATGTTTCAACCATTTCATAGAAATTATGAACAATATGGGAACTTATCCATACTTTCCATCAAATATATGTACTAAGTTTGAAAGAAGTGGTCGATAGATAAATGAAATGAGGATCACCAAACCAAGAGAAAAAAGGAGTAGGTACCGACATATCAGAATAAAACAAATAATAAAAGATAACTTATCCTACAATGCTTAAATAACAATTTTCAAAAGTCATCTTAAAGATGCTCGACTCAAACTGACTAGTTAAAAGTCAAGCCTCTGATGCCAAAAATGAGGTTAACTTGTGACTTTATTCGCATCACCTAGGTAACTGTAGTTCTATCGACATCAAGAGAATAGACGAGTGGCTTCATCACCACCATCGATCATCTTCTTTGATTCCAAGTCTTGAGAAACATTATATGAAGGAAAAAAATGTCGCACCACAATTCAGTTGCTTGGCACGTTCACTTGCCAATAACAAGTTAAAAGAAAATGTATGATGGAGGAGATATAGAGGAGTAAGCCTAAGATAAAGGTGTTTTAGCTAAATTTACCCCACCATAGATGGGAATGATAGAAGACAAACCTTCTTATTTACCAACGTATGTTAGAAGCGCTGAAACTATGCTTCAAGAGTTCTGAGGAAGGGATCGAGGATGGTTATATGATGTATGAATGGGAAGAGCATTGCTTTTCCTCCCATTTGATCCTGGAATGTTGCTTTGAGGGATGCTTACCGCCATGGTACTTTGAGGCATGCTTACTGCTATGGTATGTCTTTTATGATTATTGATTTCAAGAATCATCAATAACACTTTCGTTAACAGAATGTATACCAGATTGCTCCCCTCAAAAGCCAAATTGCAGTTAGATCCTTTACCGGACACACCATCTCTTACTAGAGTTTTCTCCCTTTACTGCTCAGCCATCGCAGCTAATGTTGATCAATCAGCAGCACTAAAAAGTCTGCTTGCTCACTTCTCACATAATTGTAGACATGCTCCAAGATAGAAAAAACATCTTTTTCTGAAGCATGCAACATTGTGACTCCATTTCAATTGGTAATCCAACGATAATCTAGGATATTTGTTGTTTAATTATTCTGTTATCTATTTTAGCAAGATGAGTAACATATTACTGATAATAACCTAGCTAGTCTTAATTCCTACCTTAGAAGACCAAATAATCTTCTATCTGACTTCCCTTTGCTCTATGGTGATCGGAATCTTTAGTTTGATCCGAAAACTTTTATTCATAACATATGACACAGCCAATCAGCACGAAGAACCCTTGCAAATTTGATCTGGATCTTCTATTTTCACTATCTATTTAGCAGCACAGCAGATTGACATGTCTAAACCCTTGCATTTTTTTAGGGTTCTGATCAACAAATCAGATCAAAACCCGCTCTGGTACCATATCTTCATTTTTAGCTCAGATAATAAATAAAATTAGATCTGAAATCATAGTAAGTTAGCTAAATAGAAGAAATAATTTAGTCCATCCATGACTAAAGAATTAGCAGTTCCTCAGAACCATAATACTTTTCTTAGTAAATTTTATGACTAGTCTTCAGGTTATGTGTTGTGCCACACGTTTTTGTTTCCGAGAATGCATCCAACCTCAGTGAAGGCATAACTTCCTCAAGAAACGTTTGAAGTTTTCATTTTCACATCAACGACTCATTTCAGCATTTTGCATTATTTTTGTTGCCTGATGAGTCTTGCATGGTTCTGCAGTCCATTTTCTCTATGGATTCATTTGTTAAAACTAGAGCACTGCCAGAGGATGTCATTGCTGGTTGGCGTCCAAAAGTTATTGGTTAAGTCACACAGCAGATCTTACGGAAGCAGCGGCGGTTCTTCCTACTTTGATCATATTAGAATGTTGAAGCATATTCAAGCATGTCCATTGTACCTTCTGATGTGTCTCATGTTTTAGTATAATTCTTTTTGGATGATAAACTAAAGATGATCTTCCATATTCTCTCATCAGAGTGTATGTGGCTTGGTAGTTAATTGACGAAGTCTAGCAGGTAGCAGATCATCAGATTTCGATATCTGCAAGTAGAATCTTTGCTGCAATGTAATATAAGTCACCCTAATTCTCTCGTCACGTTGTGTACAGGAACCGATTCTCTGACAGATTATGCCATCTTCCACCGGTGATATTTTTCACCTGCTACTCTTGATCCAATGTCGCCCAACCACCTAGAAAACTGCATGAGAGTTACCTTTAAGCCACATATATTTGAGTGACCTCTGCCATGCTCTTACATAATTTGAACTAGCTTAATAAAGGTTTGGTGGCTGAGATCGAGACATCAAGAATGATGAGAGTATCAAACTTCTGATACATATCTAATGCATTTAATGTTGCATTTGGTCTCTCCCAAAGTATGGTTTATGCATGCTATTGCTAGCAAATGAAAGAGAGATTCTTGCTTTGACAATGAGGGAAAGAACATTAAGGATACGTCTGGTTACTTACACTTTGATTTTTAATGTTTGATTTTTTTTAAAAATATTTTTTTATTTTTTATTTTTGATTTTTGCTATTGTGCATAGCAAAGAAGCAAAAAGCATATTTGGTAACTATGTATTTATCATCTGATCTCTCAAGAAAACATATAATTCGAGAAATATCTTTTTTTTCTTAGAGATTAATAATAATGCATCGATCAAAGAGAGATTTCTCTACTCATCGAGAAGAGAGTATAGTATTGTTCGGGCTCGTCAGTTAGGTAGATGGATGGCAAGAACACGAGAGAAAGAAGGGAGAAGAAGATGGGGAGGTGAAGAGCTCGATGAGGGAGAAGAGTTTGAGAAGAGAGGAAGAAGGGGGTGAGAAGGTAAAGAGCTCGACGAGAGAGAATGATTTGGACTCTTTACTTTTTGGTTTGGCATTCTAGACGTCGGAAAGCAAGCTTTAGGAAGGAAAAAAAGAGAGTAGAAAAATAAATTTTGAAAAGCAGAAAATTTTTGCTTTACATATAAAGTAATTATTTCAATTCTTTTAATTTTTACTTTTTACTTTAAATGATGTCATCAAATATTACTTTTTAATTTTTATTTTTAAAAAATTAAAAAAATAAAAAAATATTTTTTTAATGGCTAACCAAATGCACCTTAAGTATTCCAAGGGCAATGCTAATAAAAGGGCTTTGTGAAGTAAATAAGTTTTACGAAAAATTTCTTGTTCCAAGGTGGATGGTTGTCTTAATTGTGGCCTTGCTGATAAAGATAGAATTTTCAAGTTAAAAGAAAAATGTTGCCACCCTTGGTGGGATGGTGATCTTTACAACCGCTAGAACTCTATGACGTGCTATGCACGTGACCAGGGAATGAGGGGACACAGCCTCACGAACCCACCCAACTGCAAAGTTTTCTTTTTCAAAGTAGAATGGCTAAAAACATCTCATGAAGCTTCCATCACTCTCCTAAGCTGAAGCTGCTGATATGGCGAGCCTTGAGCTTTTTATTCGTTACAACCAAAGTCTTGATTAAAATACATAGAGTATTACTAGGTCTCTTTAGGGTAGACATTTAAAAACTGTGACCATAAGGTAGACATGGAAAAATATGTCAAAAAGTTCCGAGTCCCAATAACCATGAAATTGAAGTATTTCTGCCCAAGGAATTAGCTGTTGTTATTTGTAGTTGGCTAGTTATACTGTTTGTATTGGTATGATGACCTGCAAAAAAACATTTTATCCTTGCTGGTAAGATTTAACGTGCATGTGCACACGAAACCTATACTTAAGTTAATATTTCACTCTCTATGTTATCAAACTCTTGACGTTTAATATTTCATTCTCTAATTGTCAACAATGTGCAATTGGTAGGTCTCTTGGGATGTTATATGAACTTCTGTTGCTGTATTTTAGGTATACATGAGCTGTGACATAATAAGTACATTTTGGGCATAAATAAGCTAAACTCATTTGCATTCTGTATGTAAATGAAAGTTTTCATATGGAAGAAATATTAGCTTTTCATATAATTGGTAGGACAATCAACCATGTGCCCATCTTATTCTAGTGCTTTTTATTTTTTAAAAATGAGAAGGGGGAGATGCATTGCTACCATAATTACTCAGGATTAAAGTTTGTGAGATAGAACACCCACAAATTAAACCTAGATCCTTCGATTGCTAAGCAGAAGGATGCGAGCCCCGATTTAGGCGCACTTCTATTAATTCTCATCTCCTGTTTATGTCAGTGATAAAGCATGTTAGAGATTCCTCCTCACATTGTGTCATCCTCTTTTTGATCTTCATCTCTCCATTGATAGCTAATAATCTTTTATAGAGAACCAGCCATCTATTCTAATTTGTTTTTGACTCTTCAAATCAGACCCACATCATGACTGAGACTATGTGCCTTCTGGTTCTTTAACTCATCTGAATCTCTTCCATGCAGAATTTGGGATATTATGGGCCCTCACTCATTCAGAGCCATAAGCTCTTCTGATGAGATTGTTAACATGCCTAATCCATGGTCTAACACTAATGTTATCTCTCTGAGAAGAAAAACCCTACTTTGCTTGAGGAATACATTACCTTATCAAATATAATTTAGCTGAACTTTTGGTTATTTGACTTAATCCTTATTGGTCTATCTTGTTCTGCATGAATAGAAAGCCTTTGTGGCTAATAGGGGTACATGCGTAAATATTAGGTTGGCTCAGGATATTGGCCATATTCCATGTAAATGAAGAATTCAAATGTCTAAATTGTGAGGAAATGGACATGCAAAAGGCCCATGACCAGATTAAATGGGGGCAAATTATTCGAGTGCTTAGCAGGGTGGTTTTCTCGAGCAAATTGATTAATTGGATTCAACTATTATATTCTAATCGATGTGCGGTTGACAAATTGGTTCCTCGAGAACTTTTATTACTGTATCCTTTTATTCTCTTCTCCTTTGTTTTCAATAATATTCTTAACACCAAGATGCATCAGAAACTATTTATCGAGTTTCAGAATTGATCATCATGGTGATAGAATCAACGAACTCATTTGCTGATGACATTTCACTTCAAACTGGTAATTTTATTAGGTTGGACATTGTGGTTAACACATCAATGAAAAAAGATTAAACTGGTCAAAAAAATACCAATCACATTCTAAATCAGGGTACTCATTTGAATATTGATTTCTTAGTTAAAAAAAAAAAAAAAACAACAACAACTTAATGAAATGAAAAATTAATTACTGAAGTTAACAACTCTTAGTAATAGAGCACTGGCACCTACAAATTGGAAGTAATATCGTTGGAAGTTGTTGCCTGCAACGTAGAAAAATGAGATGCCACCGGAGTTAGAACTGAAATAGAACAATTATCCTCTGTAGTCTCACCAAGCAGCATTAGATTCTATAAACAACCCACCTTTTACCCTACAAATGCTTCTGTAATTTTTCTCTTTTTTTTGATGGAAAAAAAATGCTACCGTCTCCACAGGACATGACCGCAACAAGCGGCACTTGGAAGGTTTAACTCCGCTCAAACTTAAGAATAGGAATTAGAGTGGAAGGAAATAATCATGGTATCAACAAAGAATAAAGCTAAGAGGCTAAAGATCCAGCTGCCGCAATTGTTGCAAGAACCCGGATTAAAAAGACAAATAACTAACTGATGTAGTGAGAAACAATACAAGTATTAAAATAATTACAACTATAATAATAATAATAATAATAATAATAATAATAATAATAATAATAATAATAATAATAATAATCCAACTGGATAAGTTGTTTATGATAGTAATTTCAACTATGATAATAAAAATTTAGTGGTAGCAATATGTAACCAAAACAATTGCTGATGGAATGAACAGTTATCAGTACATAAAAAAATGACATAATGATGACTTAGTTTAATGTGAGAGCTTAATGGGCTACCATGTTGATAAAAAGAAGAGACGAACGCCCTCGATGAATTTTATCGGGGCATTTCAGATAATTGCATAAGAGTGATTAAAGCCTTCCGTTATTTGTTTTTAAGAGAATCATAGATGATAGATATTGAAGCACGTCTTGAATTCTTTTCTTGCATTGACACCAACAAAATGCTATACGATGAAGCAAAGTTGCATTGACAATGATTCCAAGTTTTTTTCTCAAGACATCAGTTATTATTCCAAGAACTCGGAGTTCATTAATACTATTGTGTCAACATGTCGTAACAAACTAGTTCCTTCTTTCTGAATAAAGATCAGGCAACATTATAATTGCTTTCATTAAAAGCATGGGAGGAGTGCAAAAATCTAGCAAAGGGATATAAGAAGAGAAGAAATAAGCTAGATTCCAGTAATATGAAAAGATTGAAGTCAAACCTCTTCCATCCTCTAGCAAAAAAAAAAAAAAAAAAAAAGAGGATATTCCCAAAATATCGAACTAAGTTCCTTAATGTTTGCAAAGATTCTATATTGATCACATGAGATATCCATCCATCCTTATAATGTTTTTGAATGCACTGATTGTTTAAATGGAATCAAGACAGGCAGCATATAAATTTTGGGTTAAGAAATACTTCTAAGGAATATTTGATTGAGGGGAGTTGGACTGTGGAATAGGAATGAGGATGTGTGAAATGGTTGGTGGGGGAGTTTCATTTCCATTCCGATTTCAGGAGAACGAAAATGCCTAAATCTTCAAAAATCCGATCGCTACTCTATCTTAGTATTTAAATTCGATTCTGATCCCAATTCTAATTCTAGTAATCAAATATATTAGAAGATACGGTCATTTCGATTTCTATTTTAATCCATTTTAATTTCAGTCATTAACTAAACGTGCCTTGTATCATCTTGGTGAGGAATAATTAGCAAACCTGTTCCTCATTTTAATGGGCACGAGCCATAGGACCTTAAAACCTTTTGTTGTTAATAATCTAGGTTTGACAAAATTCCAACAATTAGTCTCATTTTGATAGTTATTAATTATTAAGGAAATGTACCAACACAGATCAAAGTTTCATAATAGTTATTAATGGTGAAGATTCCATTGGTGCTCTATAGATGACTAATCTGAAGAGCTTCTCATTTTGTAACAACTCAGAGTACTCGGGCTCTACTACTGAAGCATCTTTACTAATAGCAATTTGAGGGGAAAAAAAAGGGGGTTTCAGAAGGCTTTTAACCTTGAACTCTAAAAGAAGAGAAGCATAAGCATGTAATTACCTACTAGAACATGCAGCTTGGCATCAAGATTTATGGACCAGCTCAGGTCCTATCAATTGCTATGTGATATGCATACGCTATGGATTTATTTGCAGTGAGTCTCACTCCACGGGCTGTGCAAAATTCCCAACTAGGTATGACGGATCGATACAATTCTATCCAATGGAAGAGTTTGTTATCGAGATGCAGCTTTGTATTAAATATTGTATCAGTTCTGGAAGGCATCTCAAGGGATCTCTTTCACTGTAAAGCTAAGTGAGAACATTTAGAACCTAAAAAGTAATGATTCATCTTAAAAGGCATCGCAAGCAGCCTTTCTTTTAGCCTTTTGCTTTTTCCCCTTGCTTTTCATTTTTGTATGCCATCGCTCGTGAGGGTGGTCTCACTTTGAGAAACAATAACACCCAACAGGAAAAGGACATTAGCTGTTAAATTCAAGGTCTAGATAACCACTGTAATTCCATTCGTATTGATCTCCTAAAAAGCTGTTATTTTATTGTTGCGTATGTCTTGAGTTCGCAAGCTCTGAGAAGGCAAATGGAAACCTTTTTAATGAAGCAGAGCAAGCAAAGTGGAGGGAAAAAGATCCCTATGATAGCTTTAGGCCACACAATTAGTTAGCCAAAAGTATAGAGGTAGAGCTCTTGCAGGCTAGACCAATCTGATTATTATAAGACAGCAGTTTAAGTCTAAATCAACTTACTTTATTATATGTAGCGTATGCTTAATCGGGGGAAATTGGATTTTAGAATGGGAATGAGAATGAGTAACTTCCATTTTGGCTAGTTGATGGGGGGGGGGGGGGGGGATCCTATTCCCACTCCAATTTCAGAGGGAATGGAAATGTCCTAATTCTCCAAAACCCAATCCTTAATTTCTCCTAGTATTCAAATTTCATTCCAATTCTAAATCTAAATCTCGATTTCCATCATGGTCTAAACACATCAGGGGATATGGCCATTTGATTCCCATACTAATGCATTCCAATTCTAATTCTGATTCTAGTTGTGAACCAAACGTTCATGTATACCTTTTATAACCTTAAAAGAAGAGAGCAATTGAGCATATGTTATACAGATTGGATGTATTGGGGGTTAGTATTTGTAAAAAAAAAATCTAGTATCATGTAATCTCTAATTTTCTATAGTGAAACTTTTGTGTCGTTTTTGCTTATGGACGTAGGTCAATGATACTTTTCTCTTTTTCCTTCTTATTTCATTATTCTTCCTACCTATTAGGATATCAATTATTATAATTATTATCATTATAGCTATTTGGCATTATGATGAAAAGTAACTAATAGCAAAACAAAATTGATAATATTCATTATCAAAATCACTATCCATGGAATAAATGATTATATCATCCATGTACACATAAGATTGTATGATAGCAAACTTGATTCATACCAACCAAATCATGAGACATCGATCATTGATAGCAGGTTTGAGTCATGTAATCACTAGATGTGCCAACATAATTTCTATTTTCGATGTATTTTAAATTTAAATTTGAATTTTAAACATCGGCCATTAATAGCAGGTTTGATTTATGCAATCATGAAAAATATCAATATGATTACCATTTCTAGTATAATTTAAATTTGAATTTAAATTTTATAATTTAAATCTAAATCAGTTGGGTCAAACTTTTCATTTGCATTTTTATCATGAGTCTATAAGTACAATATAATACAATTGCAACAAAGTGTGACCAATATTCTTATCTTCCAAAAATCTTCTCTTCTTCTTTCTTATGCTTTAAAAATCTTCTTTTCTTTCTTGGTATCAAAGCCATATAGGATTTATCGCCACCTATGTCTGGGATCAAATATCCAAAAATCATGGAAGGATCACCATCTTCTACCACTATGTCAGAAACTTTATCAGCTCTTTTGCTAATCACTAATATTGTAGTCTAATTTCTATTAAGCTTGATTCCAACAATTATTTTATATAGAGTTCTCTTTTTCTTCAAATTCTAAGAGGTCATAAACTAATGGATATCATAAATAGGAGCACTCCTACTCCTCCAGAAACCATTTTAGAAGATAGTGAAAGAATAGTGAATGATACGTGGTATAAATTAGATCAAATGGTGCTATCTTGGATTAATGCTACCATTTTAGAAACAAATGGCCATACTATATGTTGTATGTGTCAAATTTGCTCGGAAGGCATGAGAAGTACTTAAGAGATACTTTGGGACTATTACCTACTACCTTTAGGACTATTACTTGGTACCATATCATTCATCTGAAGCAATAATTGGGTGAAATCAAGAAAGGTCACTCTCAATGTAGGAATATTTATACAAATTAAATAAATCAAGGATCAACTAACTGCTAGTGGAGAACTTGTAAGTAACATGGATATTCTCATCTATACCTTAAAAGGTCTTCTAGAATCTCATAGACCATTTCAAAACTGCTATTAGAACATGTACAAAATATGCATCAGTCACCGTAGAGGAACTCTATAATCTTTTTTTGGTGGAAGAGTTAAGTCTTGGTGAGCCATCCAATCCTACAAAACTCAATATTATTATATTTGTTGTAAACCACAATAGATCCAACAGGTAAAATAATGATTATCGTCCATTCAACAACTAGCAATAGCAACAGCATGCATTTGGCATCCAAAATCGATTTCATTAGTATTGTAGAGGGCCTAACAATTATGCCAACAACCATGCAGCACTAGTCCAGTAAAACACTATATATATGGTCAATCTGTTAAATATGTAACAAAGCCGACATTACAGCTTTGGATTGCTATTATCATTTCGATCTTGCTTTTTAAGGTTGACTTCTTCTTAACACCTAGATATAATGATGGCCACACTACATCCCATGAATGACTCTGCATAGTATATAGAAATCGGAGCTACTCACCACATTACTGGTAGTCTTAGAAATTTAATCACCAACTCTCCATACCAAGGCTCAAACAACATGCAAGCCAGAAATGATGAAGGTTTGGTTATCAAACACATTGGATATTCTATTGTCATCACCTCATCCCAATTATTTATATTAAATAATATTCTTTATAGTCCAAATGTATCAACCAATCTAGATTTGGTCCAAAATCTTCTTATAATAATAGTTGCTCATTTACATTTGATGCTAATGGATTTATAGTATAGGACAAGTCCACGGGAAGGATGTTCCACCTCTAATTATTTGAAAATGGATTCCATACCTTTCGCTTACTCCAACCATCAAAGAAGGTGATCTCTTGAACATCATGCATTGAGCATCGAGTCTATGATGAGGCATGGCACCAATTGGCTGGAGCATCCATCTTCTTCTATACAATAATTAGTTTTGTCCAAAGTTTCTCCCTTAATAGTCTTCCAAGAGCTTTTGCTCATCTTGTTGACTTGGAAAAAGTCATAAATTTTCTTTTCTTTTTCTAGTTTTTTGTCTTCTAAAATCTTTAGAACTAATACATTATGATATATTGGCCCTGCTCCAATTACTTTGATTTTAAATTTCAAGTACTATTTCAATTTTGTTGATAATTATAGTCATTATATATAGTTATATCTACTAAAATGCAAGTTTGATGTGTTCACCATAATTAATTGTTCACTTCAAACAGTAAGTTGAAAATCTTTTTGAAACAAAAATCATTCAAATGGTCGGGGCCCTTTAAGAGAAAATACATTCATTAATTTTCTTAAATCTCATGGTATTATCCCTTAATTGACCTATTCAAATATATCTAAACAAAATGATGCTTTTGAAAGAAAATATCGTCATATTACTAAAACCATATTAGCCCACTCCAATTTATCCTTAAAGTGTTGACTTGAAGTTTTTTTAACTACTAAATATCTGATTAATATGCTGCTTATGTCTCCTATACTCCATATATCACATTACGAAGTTTTATTTTAAAAATCACTAGACTACACGCATCTCAAAGCCTTTGGATATGTATCCTTATCTTCGCCCTTACCGATCTCATAAGCTGAAATTTAAAATTTTTTATTGTATTTTCTTTGGATATAGTACCAATCAAAAGGGGTATCGATGCATTGGCATTAAGGTCCTATTCTTGTATCCAGACATGTTATGTTTTCAGGCTTGAAAACATGATGGGTTACATTTTGTTTTCAGTTGTCTCAACCAATGTACCATATTAGAATGCTATCCAACCAAGCTCTAATTCAAATCTTCAACCTATTTTGAGTATATTACTAGCAGCAAAGAGTCCATCTTTTGCCCCATTGGGTCCTTCTTTAAGCATGTCTATACTACAACAACAATATAATCAGCTATCAGCTCACATTGTTCCTCATACCGAACCACCAATTACCATCAACTAACCTTTCCAACCACTCCATTCCACTCATCTAGAATAACCCAATCTAGCCCATCTCAATAAGTCTTAAATTTAGGCCACACTCATTCAATGGTGACAAGATCCCAATATGAAAATGTTAAAAAGAAGGCCTTCTTCAGCGCCCATTTTTCCACTGCATTATTTGCTGCTCATCCATTAAAGCCATCATGCTATACATAGGCATCTAAAGTTTCTGAGTAGTATGCTATTATGGGCACTGAATTCATACTTTTCAATCTGCTGGTACATGGTCTCTTATCATATTTTAGTTTAACATGAATGTTGTAGACTATAAGTGGATGTATTATCTCAAGTAATATCCTAATTATTCCATCAATAAATACAAGGCCTGTCTTGTTGTAAAAAAAAATTTATAACTAGAAGTAGATTTCATTGAAACTTTTAGTCCTATGGTGAAGCATAACACTATTCATATTATATTAACTTTGATTCTCACCTTCAATTGGCCTCTTCATTAACTCAATATGAAAAATTTACTTCAAAACTTTTTGAGTTAGATTTCTTCACATCCTAGTATGATACGTCACTTTTCATTCATCATGAAGGCTCCTACTCTATTTTCCTTATCCTCTATATTAATGATATTATTGTCAACGGTAATAGTCCCACTCATATCTCTATCATATCTCAAACTAAATATGTTCTCGACCTCTTTGAATGGACTATAATGCTTGGATGTAAACTTATTAGCTCTTTGACTACTTCAGCCAAGTCAGATTGCACCACCAGTCCCTTAGTATCAGATGTAACTCGTTATCATAGTGTTATCGGTGCTTTGTAATATCTTATTCTCAATAGGCCAAAACTCTCTTTTCTAGTAAACCAAGTTATCCAAAATATGCAGTCGCAAAATAAAAACCATTAGGTTGCTGTCAAATACATCCTGCATTACTTAAAAGCAATACTCACTCATAGGCTGTTCCTATGGCCTGGTCCCATTAAATTTGAAGCTTACAGTGATGTTGACTAGGTTGGCTATCCCATTGATCATCGCTCGATAAGTGGATTTTGGTTTCTCTTGGCTTTATTCTAATCTCTTGGTCTACTAAGAAGCAACATACTATCATTCGATCAATGGAGGTTGAATATAGAAGCTTGGCCCATTGCTACTAAAATCATATGGATTTGCTCTCATAATGAACTTCATCTTCTACTCTAAAACACTCCTCTCATTTGGTATGATAATTTTTCTATTATTTTCATCACATTCAATCCAATTTTTCATGCTCACATAAAGCATATTGAGCTAGACTATTACTTTGTCTGTGACAAAGTGGCCCATAAAGAACTAGACATTTGATTTTTTCTATCATTGATTAAGTATGTTACATCTTCACTAACCCTATGTTTGGTTTGGGTCATGAGAGGGAGGATGGATGAGATTAAAAGGATGGATGGCTTCCATCCATCATTTGGTTTAAAAAATTACAGAGAGGATGGATGAAAAAGTAAGATTCTCCATCCATCCTGGCCTACCAATTTGCATCCTCCTATATTGGAAGGATGAAGGAAAGATGGATGGAGCATTGATGAATGAATTTTTGCATAGATAAAATTATTCCTCATTAATTTTTTGATAAAACTATAATATTTCTTCACTTTTTATTCATATTATTTTATATATACTGTTGGGGATAAACTCCGCTCCCACCGAAGTCTAATTCGATGCTCGACCTAATGCAACCAGTAGCTACAGAAGAGCTTCAGCAGATGGATCTTAGCCAAACCCTTACAGCTGGCCGAACTACTTAGCGGTCGAGCTCCTTGGATGCCCAGCAGTCAGGCTTTAGCCGAACCCCCAGCGGCCGAGCTTCTTCGAACCCGTTTAGCCGGTCGAGCTACTTAGCGATCGAGCTCCTTCGGACTCCTCAGCCGTCGAGCTCCTTCGGACTCCCAGCAGCCAGGCTCTAGCCGAACTCAACCGCCGAGCTTCAGTCAGACTCCCGCAAGAGTCGAACTCTCTTCGCGTCGTTACAGCCAGGCGCCTGCGGGAGCCGAACTCCCTCCAAGCTTCCTCTCCAATCAGATTTCTTTAGGGATCGAACTTCTCACCAACCGAGCTCCTGCCAAACTCCCCAGCAGCCGAGCCTTAGCCGCGCACCTCCAGCCAGATGCCTACGGGAGTCGAACTCCTTCCGAGCTTCCTCTTCAGGAGTTCGAACTTCTCCAAAATGGGCACACGTCGAAGCCCTTCAATTTTTCATTCGACCCCGAGCGGCTCAGTATCAAGATAGCTACAGCCATCACCATCAGTCCACCACAAGCGACAGCAACCCACTATCAGGCGGCGATGACTGTCACCATCAACCCGCTGTAGATGGTACCTTTCTATAAGACTGACTCCGTCGGACCTTGAGCGGCTTGCCAGCATGTGGCTATAGCTATCATCATCAAGCTCCGCTATAAAAAGGATCCTTTAGATATGCTAATCCTAATCTCTCTGATCTCCTCTTCATCTCTAAGCTCTGCGGAAGTCATTTCCGAGCACTCCATTCCTATTGGCTGGAGCTGACTTGATCGTCGGAGGGTCCTGCCGGAGCCACCCCCCGTCGGCTCTGAACGGAATTTTGTTTTGCAGGTCCCCGATGGCAGCCTCGTCAACCTCCACTCCAGCAGATTTCGGTGATGCCAGTTTCTGCATCAACAGATTGGCGCTAGAGAAAGGGCCCCAAACCTCCGAGGTTTCCTTGTTCTTAAAGGAGTGCTCGACGATGATTTTTTCCTTTCCTCTCCAAAGATCTCTCTTTTCTCTCCTGAGGAGAAAATGCCTCCCAAGAGAGCTTTGACTCGACGCTCAGCGGCCTCCGCGGTCCGATCTCATTCGGATCCGTCCGCTCTCGCTCCAGCCCCGGCGACCCAGGCTCACTCTATAGCCACGGTGGATGTGGAGTAGTTCAACCTGCTCGTCCAGCAGGTTTATGGTCTCACGGAGGTAGTGCAGGCGGTGTAGGCCATGCACCAGCAGACCCCAGTACCAGCTCAACCGGTGTGGGATTCTTCAGAGCCATATGGTCCAGTCTAGGGGTGACCGATATGGGCTACCCGACCTCCAATCCCTGGAAGAGGAAGGCAACGGAGGGAGAGCCTCTGCTTGGACCGCGGCTCAACCCAGGGTGAAGCTTCGCACCCATTCTGCAAGAAGACCTTAGAGATCAGAGACCGCGAAGATCTCCTGGATCAAAGGCTCTTAGAAATAAGCCGACGAATCGAAGAACTCCGTCACACTCCTTCCTCACGCGGTAATGACATATGCACTGACCCTCCTTTTTCATAGAAAATCATGCAGGAACCGATCCCGTCGAACTTCAAGCTCCCATAGTTCGAGAGCTATGATGGGACCATCGATCGATCGACCACTTGGAAGCCTTTCGGACAATGATGCTGCTCCATGGCGTGCCAGACGCTATCCTGTGCCGGACTTTCTCCTCTACCCTTAAAGGGCCGTCAGGAATTGGTACTCGATGCTCAAACTGAGTACCATCTTATCGTTTGACCAAATGAGTCAACAGTTCGTGGCCCACTTCGTCAGTGGTCGACGTCCATGCCGAGGTTCGGATTCCTTAATGGCCATCAGGCAGAAGGAGGGAAAACCCATCCGGGCTTACGTCACCCGATTTAATATTGCTGCACTGAAGGTCCGGGATCTGGACCAGTCAGTCGCCATGGTCGCTCTCAAGGACGGCCTTCAGAAGAACGACTTACTATTCTTCCTAAAAAAGAAGTATCTCAGAAACTTTGTCGACATGCTAGCTTGGGCCGAAAGTTATGCCCGGGCAGAGGAGGCCTTCGAGGCTAAGGACGATGAAGCCAATGGCAAGTGGTGAATCGGCGGGCCAGGCAGGCCCATCGAAGAAAGAAAGCGGACTGAAGCTCGGCTGCATTTTCGGACTCCCCCTGGTTGCGGGCAAGCCCGAACTCCCCCTCAAGCTCGGAGGCAGAGAAGCCCTGACGAAAGGGCACGTTGAGGTTTTTCCCAGCACCGAAGTTCTTCCCGACGATGACGATATCATAACTATGCCCCCCTTAACGCCCCGAAGACTCAAGTACTGATGGAGATCCGGGAGCGACTTTCAAGATCGGAGAGAATGCGTTCCCATTCTAGCAAGCGCAATCCCAACAAGTTCTGCCTTTACCATCACGATCATGGTCATGACACTAAGGAGTGCATCCAACTCCAGGACGAGATCGAAGAGCTTGTCAGGCGAGGCATACTTAGCCGATTTCTGCGAAGATGGCCTGAGGAGAAGGAAGATCGATTGAGAGCGTTATCGCCAAGTGGGGAAAACTAGCAAGAAGATCGGCTGGCCCTTGGCGTCATCAATACTATCTCAGGGGGACCTCAGCAAAGGGAGACCAGCGGATTTGGAGGATCGATGAAGAGACGGAGGATCATGGAGCCCATGGCCTTCACCGAGGAGGACGGTCAGGGAATCCAATTTCTGCATAATGACGCGGTTGTAATTTCTTTGAATATTGCTAACTACGATGTACGCCGCATTTTGGTAGATAATGGAAGCTCGGTCGATGTATTGTTTTACGATGCCTTCTCAAAAATATTCCTGCCCGACGACCGCTTGGGGCTGATGAATTTTTCGTTGGTAGGGTTTGCTGGCAATGCCGTACCAATCGAAGGCATAATAACATTGAGCGTAGCGGCAGGGCAACGCCCGAAGCTGGCCAAAGCCCAGGTCGACTTTCTAGTCGTAAGGATCCCGTCCGTCTATAATGCGATCCTTGGCCAACTTGGTCTAAATGCACTCCGGGCAGTAGTGTCAACCTATTATTTGAAGATGAAGTTTTCGACGAGTCATGGGATCGGAGAAGTCAGAGGAGACCAGGCTCTGGCAAGGTATTGCTATTCGATCGTCCTGCATAAGGGAGATCAGCCCGACTCTTATCTTATTGACGGACTGGACGTCCGCGATGACCTCATTGAGGAGTGGGGCGAGTCTGCGAAGGACCTCATCTCTGTGCCCTTGAATGATGAAAACTCGGAGCACGTGGTGCAGATCGGCTCCAACTTAGCAGCCGAGGTTTGGAAGCAGCTCGTCGCTTTTTTCAGAAGAAATGCGGACATCTTCGCTTGGACCCCAACAGATATGTCGGGGATCGACGTCGAGGTTATGGAACATTGGCTGACCGTCGATCTGAAGCACCGGTCGATAAGAGAAAAGATGCACCACCATGCTTTAGAGAGGTAGAAAGCGATCGTCGAAGAAGTAGACAAGCTCCTCAAAGCTAGACTCATCCGGGAGATTAACTATCCGACCTGGGTCTCGAACGTGGTTCTCGTCAAGAAAGCGAATAACAAGTGGAGAATGTGCATCGACTTCAAGAAGCTGAACAATGCCTGCCCGAAGGATAGCTATCCCCTACCAAGGATCGATCAGTTGGTGGACGTAACCTCGGGCCATGAGCTCCTCACCTTCATGGATGCCTTTTCTGGTTACAATCAGATATGCATGGCGCCCGAGGACGAAGAGAAGACCGCCTTCATTACTGACTGAGGTCTTTATTGCTATAGGGTCATGCCTTTTGGACTCAAGAATGCAGGGGCAACATACCAGCATTTGGTTAATATGGTTTTCAAGGAGCAGATCGGCCGCAACATGGAGGTGTATGTAGATGATATGCTCATCGAAAGTCGAGCTTCAACAGACCACCTGACCGACCTTGAAGAGACTTTTGGTGCACTCAGAAAACACAAGATGAAGCTGAACCTGACCAAATGCGCCTTTGGTTGACCTCCAAAAAATTTCTCAGGTTCATGGTGTCGAGACGTGGAATCGAGGCAAACCCCCAGAAAATTCAAGCCATTCGAAAAATAACCATTCCAAAGACGATCAAGGAAGTTCAGCACCTGGCCGAAAAGGTGGCATCCTTAAATCGCTTCATCTCAAGGTCGGCCGAACGATGCATGCCCTTCTTCGAGGTTCTCAGACGATCGAAGGACTTCTGCTGGACGGTGGAGTGCCAACAGGCATTCGAGGAGCTCAAAAACTACCTCGGCACACCCCTGCTGTTGGCAAAGCCCAAACTTGAAGAAGAATTATTCCTATATCTAGCTGTCTCTCTGGTGGCCCTGACGGCAGTCAGGGAAGAAGCAAAGATGCAGCGACCGATCTACTACGTGAGCCGAGTCCTGAGGGATGTGAAGACCAGGTACTCTAGGTTAGAAAAACTAACTTACTGTCTTCTAATTGCTGTCAGGAGGCTCCGACCTTACTTTTAGGAGCACACCATAACGGTCCTCATGGATCAACCAATAAAAATAGTTCTCCATCGAGCAGACGCTTTCGGAAGAATCGCAAAATGGGCAATCGAGCTCACAGAGTTCGACATCAACTACCAGCCCAAGCCATCGATTAAGACTCAGATACTGATGGATTTTGTGCTAGAATGCACCATTTCAGTTGAAGCCAAGCTTGAATTGAGCAGGATCGGCACCAGAGCGAGGCCGAACTTTGACAAAGCCGAGCTATCGCAGCCGAACCTCTCCGAAGAGAGCATCGACCTCTCTGAAGGTTCCTGGGCTCTGCACGTGGATGGTTCATCCAACTCCGCTGGAGCTGGTGCGGGGCTGGTCTTGGTCAGCCCCGAAGGAGTCATCGTCGAGTACGCGTTGCATCTCGAGTTCCCCACGACCAACAATGGGGCCGAATATGAAGCGCTGATCGTCGGATTAAAGATAGCAAGGGAATTAAAAATAGATCGACTTCAAGTCTACAGCAATTTTCAGCTGGTGGCTGGTCAAGTTGGTGGCGGCTACGAGGCACGGGAGGAAAGCATGGCGAGGTACCTCAGGAAAGTGAAGAATTTGATCCCGACCTTCGATAGTTTCGGCATTTAGCACATCCCGAGCGTGAAAAATGCAAGAGCCAATCTTCTCTCCAAGTTGGCCGCTTCAACGCCGGCCGAACTACCCAAAGAAGTATTTTTGGAAACTTTGAAGTGCCCGACCACAGAGGAATCTCAGGCCATCCTACAGATGAAATTCGAGCCTAGTTGGATCGACCCATTGATCGCCTACCTTCAAGAGGGGGTCCTTTTTCGCGATCGAAAAGAAGCTTGGAAGCTCAGGAATTAGGCCTCCCGCTACGTCTTATACGAAGGTAGGTTGTATAAGAGGTCGTACTCCCTCCCATTGTTGAGATGTCTTCGACCTTCAAAAGCCGACCTCGCGCTATGGGATGTGCACGAAGGACTCTGCGGAAGTCACATAGGAGCTAGGTCCCTATCGCAAAAACTACTCCAGTAGGGATACTACTGGTCGACCTTATTTCATGATTCCATGGAATATGTAAAGAGGTGTGATCGCTGTTAGAAGAATGCCAGCATGCAGAGGCTTCAAACTCACTCCGCTCAGCTCACCCTGGCCATTTGTGCAGTGGGAAATGGATATACTCGATCCCTTTTCAACAGTGTCTGGGCAGCGGAAGTTCTTCCTGATCACGATCGACTACTGCACCAAGTGGATCGAAGCCGAACCACTCATGAAGATTATCGAGGCCAAGGTGCCAAACTTCATCTGAAAGTCACTAGTTTGCTGGTTCGACCTGCCCCGAATCCTCACAATCGATAATGGACGACAGTTCGCTGGGGCAAGGTTCGCCGAGATCTGCGAAGGACTAAATATCTCCCACTGCTTCACATCGGTGGCTCACCCATAGGCCAATGGGGAAGTTGAGATAACCAACCAGATCCTGCTGCAAGAAATCAAAGCGAGACTCGATAGGGCAAAAGGAGCATGGGTGGACGAACTCTACCATGTTCTCTAGGCATACCGAACTACTCAGAGGGTGCCAATCGAAGAAATATCCTTCGCCTTGGCCTTCAGTACTGAGGCAGTTATCTCGGTCGAGCTTAAGCTCCCATCTGTATGAGTCGTGGGCTTCAACGAGCGGCACAACCCCCAGGACCTCAGAGTCAACCTCGACCTTTTGGAAGAAAAGAGGGAGAAAGCCCGCATCCGGATGGCAGCCTACAAATAGAAGGTGGCTCGGTACTATAACTCCAGGGTTAAAAATAAGACGTTCAGAGTGGGGGACTTAGTGCTTTGACGAGCTACTGTCGCTCAGCCTCAGAGTCAAGGGAAGCTCGTCCCAAACTGGAAAGGTCCGTATGAGGTGATGGAGGTCATTCGACCCAGAACTTATCGCCTGAAGAAACTTGGAGGGATAGTGCTTCCCCGATCGTGGAACTCAGAAAATCTAAGGATGTATTATCAGTAGATTTCCTTTAAAAACTTCTTTGCTCTGCATTATTAATTTTTGGTACAAGGATTACGTGATGGCAGGAAAAAAATGAGCAAAAATAGCCAGTAAGGAATAGAAGGAGAACCTCATCCTAACACGAGCAGGTCAAAGACCTCTAAATCTCGACTGCAGGAGATAAGATCTCCCCTGGGTCAACTTCGGTCATGGGAAATAAGACCTTTCCAAAGTCGAAGGCCTCATTCACTTTAGACGAGATGGGGGGAGAGGCTCGGACGACAGTCTGCATGTGCCCCCACAGCCCGTTAGGAGCAGGAGGAGGACCTCATCCTAACGCGAGCAAAGTCGAAGGCCTCGTTCACAAAGGACGAGACGGAGGGAGAGGCACGGACGACAGTCCGTATGTGCTCCCACAGCTCGTTAGGAACAGGAGGAGGACCTCGTCCTAACGCGAGCAAAGTTGAAGGCCTTATTCACCTTAGACGAGACAGAGGGAGATGGACGATGGTCCGAATATGCCCCTATAGCCCGTTAGGAGCAGGAGGAGGACCTCGTCCTAACGCAAGCAAAGTCGAAGGCCTCGTTTACAAAGGACAAGATAGGGGGAGAGGCACGGACGACGGTCCGTATGTGCCCCCACAGCCCGTTAGGAATAGGAGGAGGACCTCATCCTAACGCGAGCAAAGTCAAAGGCCTCGTTCACCTTAGACGAGATGGAGGAAGACGGACGACGGTCCGAATGTGCCCCCATAGCCCGTTAGGAGTAGGAGGAAGATCTCGTCCTAATGCGAGCAAAGTCGAAGGCCTCGTTCACCTTAGACGAGATGGGAGAAGATGGACGATGGTCCGAATGTGCCCCCACAGCCCGTTAGGAACAGGAGGAGAACCTCGTCCTAATGCGAGCAAAGTCAAAGTTAGGAACAGGAGGAGAACCTCATCCTAATGCGAGCATCCGCATCAACCTCGGCCAAAGAAGATAAGATCTTCCCCGAGCGACTGGGCCAACCTTGGCTAGAGAGCTTCAACTTCAACCTTGGTCAGATAAGGTCTCCCCCTAGCGATCGGCCAACCTCGGCTGGAGAGCTTTAACTTCGACCTCGGCTAGAGATAGGATCTCTCTCGAGCGACCGTGTCAATCTCGACTGAAGAGCTTCAACTTTCACCTCGATCAGAGATAAGATCGGAGACAACCTCATCCTGAGATCAGATCTCTCCCAAGCGCCCACATCGACCTCGACTGTAGGAGACAATGTCGCCCCCGAGGAGCTCAACCTCCGACTTTGATCGCAATGGATGAAGCCTCCCTCAACCTCGATTGGAGATGAGATCTTCTTCGGGCTTCAAATTCGATATCAACTTTAGCTGGAGATGAGATCTCCCCTGAGCTTCGACCTGGACTAGCATGAAACTCAGAGGAAGACTTCGGCAGTCGCCTTTTCCGCACTCCCTTCCTTCGAGTTTCGAACTCGGGAGTGTGGGGGCTAGTGTTGGGGATAAATCCCGCTCCCACCGAATTCTAGTTCGATGCTCGACCTAATGCAACCAGTAGCCGCAGAAGAGCTTCAGCAGATGGGTCTTAGCTAAACCCTTACAGCCGATCAAACTACTTAGTGGTCGAGCTCCTTGGACGCCCAACAGTCGGGCTTTAGTCGAACCCCCAGCGGTCGAGCTTCTTCGAACTCGTTCAGTTGGCTAAGCTACTTAGCGATCGAGCTCCTTTGGACTCCTCAGCCGTCGAGCTCCTTCAGACTCCCAGCAGCCGAGCTCTAGCCAAACTCAACCGCCGAGCTTCAGTCAGACTTTCGTAAGAGCCAAACTCTCTCCGCATCGTTACAGCCAAACATCTGCGGGAGCCGAACTCTCTCCAAGCTTCCTCTCCGATCGAATTTCTTCAGGGGTCGGACTTCTCACCGATCGAGCTCCTGCTGAACTCCCCAGTGACTGAGCCTTAGTCGCGCACCTCCAGCCAGACGCCTATGAAAGTCGAACTTCTTTCGAGCTTCCTCTTCAGGAGTCCAAACTCCTCCAAAATGGGCACATGTCGAAGCCCTTCAACCCTTCATTCGATCCCGAGCGACTCAGTATCAAGACAGCTGCAGCCATCACCATCAGTCCGTCGCAAGCGACAGCGATCCGCTATCAAGCGACGATGGCTGTCACCATCAACCCACTATAGACGGTACCTTCTCGTGAGTCTGACTCCATCGGACCTCGAGCGGCCCGTCAGCATGCAGCTACAGCTATCATCATCAAGCTCCACTATAAAAAGGATCCTCTAGATACGCTAATCCTAATCTCTCTGATCTTCTCTTCATCTCTAAGCTCTGCGGAAGTCATTTTCGAGCACTCCATTTCTGTTGGCTGGAGCTGACTTGATCGTTGGAGGATTCTGCCGGAGCCACCCTCTATCGGCTCCGAATGGAACTTTATTTTATAGATCTCCGACGGCAACCTCATCGATCTCCACTCCAGCGGATTCCGACGACGATCAATTTCTGTGTCAACATATATTATTAATAATATATTATTAAATTTTATTACTAATTATTTTAATTTAAGTACATAATTTTGATAATTATAATTAAATAACTAAAATTATCTTTAACTTTTCTATTTTACTTACTATTTTTAATTAATTATTTATATAATATTAATTAATTATTAAATTAGATTATAAATTAAATAATTATTTATATTATTAATAAAATTAATTATTAAATTAAATTATAAATTAACTAATTATTTATATAATTAACTTATTAATAATTTAATTATAAAATTATTTATTAAATTAAACTAAATTAAAATTAAATATTTATATAATTATAAATTATAATGATTATAAGTTTATATATTGTTTACTTATTTAGTATAAATTAGTATTATAAATTAATAATAGTAATAATTTTTTTAAAGGATAGTTTGATAAAAATATTATATAAATATCATCCATCCTTCCTTTCATTCCTCCTATACTAAATAGAGGAAGGAATTATTTTAATCCATTCTTTCATGTTTCACCAAATATATGAAAGGATGGATGGATCTTCCATCCATCTTCTCTCTCATCCATCCATCCTTATCCATCCATCCTTTCTTCAATCCATCCTTCGTACCAAATAAAGCATAAAGGCCTATATTCTAGCCACCTATATATATTATTTGCTAGTTTAGCTCAATGTTCAGGCTCACTCATTTGATTTGAGGGGACAAGTTAATAGACTTGATTCATATCAGCCTTAATCATAAGATATGCTAATATGATTGCCATTTTTAACATATTCTAAATTTGAATATGAATTTCAAATATCATCTATTGATAGCGGATTTCATTCATGCAATCTATGCATGTTAAATTTGAATTTGAGTTTCAAAAATTAGCTATTGATAGTTGATTTAATTTATGCAATCATAAGATATGCCAATATGATTACTGTTGCTACTAAACTCTGGCGAGGTTGGTAGATGACTGAGCTAGAGATCGATATGAAAATGAGCTAGGTGTTCGATAGGAGATTGAGGTGGATAGCTCCTTCAACTTATAAACAAAAGTCCACTTATGGAGTTTGTCTAGTGAGAGAGAACTTTTGTATTCAAAAGGACCTACCTAAGAGTTCCCTTTATCCTCCTTTATATAGAGAGGGGATACGCAAGCTGTTACCCTAGATATTAGGGGCAGTTAATACATTCATGGGCCAGAATTATGGGTAGTTACTACATCCATATTGAGCCATCATAGGCAATTATTATGCCCATGCATTTATGGGCCAAAATCATAGGTAGTTACCACACCTATGTTGAACCATCATGGATAGTTATTATATCTACGGTGCTAGATTTATTGCTCCACGATTGCGTATGCAAAGAAAATGGCCTGAAAAGTTCTATCAGGACCATTAAACTAAATGTCGTTGGTATATATCTAAGCTCTAGCTTGATTACAACCTGAGGAGGACTAAGAATATTTTTTGTATGATCTGAAAAGTCGGATCGGTACATAGTCGAGGTCAAAAAAATCAGTTATCCCATAACAATTACTATTTATGCTATAATTTAAATTTAGGTTAAATTGTATAATTTAAATCTAAATCAATTGAATCAAACTTTTCATTATATTCTCATATTTATAAACATAAGGTAATATGATAGTGCCGTAATATCATCATTGTTCTTGTTGGGGCAATTAGATCTCCGCCCCTGATTTGATATCAACACTCCAACTTATAGTCGGTAACCCCAATGATGTGATAATAGTATCGAATCCCCAACTATGAATTGAATGATCGATTGACTATCGGCAAGCATTTGAACTACTATTAGCGCCAAGAAGCAAATAGCCAATAGTCGACCAATCTCTACATCTGACTCACTAGAAAATAAGTAGCCGACAACCAACCGATCTTAATGCCCGACTCACCATCAGCAATAAAATTGACAATCGACTATCAACTGGTAAATCAATTGACAATCGATGGCTTTCAATCGACTTTTTTTAATGGACACGACAACTTAAACAATTGCTTAATCACTAACCAATCAGTACAGCATTGATATCGATATATAGTCAACGTAATACTTGCCGATATATAATAGGCACATCAGAAACTGCCAGCACAAAATGCACATAACGGCTATTCATGGGTATTAACCACTCATCCTATGATCAAATAATACCAGAATAAGAGGGACCAATGTGCCTAACTATTGTGAACTGTTACCAATGGTCTGTCTATAAAAGGGAGGTAAATGAATAGTGTTGGTAGGACACTTTTGGGCTACACCTTATCAAAATTTCTCTCTACATACCTATTTGACCAACTTCCATTTCTAACTTAAGTATCGAAGGATTTTCATCGAAAATAATTTTGGTTAGTGCGGACACTATTTTGCAGGTTGCTTTCAAATGAAGCTAGGCACATTAAGGATTTGGTCGTAATAGATTGGTGCACCAGGTAGGAAGGGCAAATAGAAAATAGTTTGAATCACTAATAATGGCAAAAATCAGAGCTTGAAATTCAATCAACTTTGTTAGACAATCTTCCTAACAAGATGACCTCCCTCCTCCACCTTCGATGGTAGAGCCTAGTTCTTTGCATCCGATCATTACAGTAGACGTCTAAACTCAATAACTTGCTATATTGATGCAGCAAATGAAAGTGCTAATGGAGATAATGCACAGCCTCTAGCAGCAACAGACTCAGCAATCGATGGCGGAGGAGTCGACAATAAATATAGTGCCATCCAGGCACAGTCATCGTGCTTTACAATGATCTTTGTCCCCATCACTAGAATGATGACCGGCACAACATTCCCACCATATGAAAGCATCACCTTCCTGGCACTCTCGCCCTACCACCCATCATTTATGGTGGTCCGCTTCTCCTTCTCGCCATCATAGTGTCAAAAAGGGGAAGAGACTGCGTGTACCTTCAATTTCTCAATCTTCAAGTTTTTCAGGAGGTTCAACTCTTGAGTTCTTACGATAATGGTGACTCGACGACTATGAGTGCAAGTTCAAAAAAATTAATCACCAACTTGCCTGACTTTGCATGAATAATCGAGGGGCTCCCAACCACTTTGGCATCCACACTATCCCTCCTTTTTCTCAACATATTTTTGATGAGCCGATCCCGTCTCGATCCAAGATACCGTAGTTGGAGCTGTATGATAGCTCTACCGATTTAGTTGACCATTTGAAGAGTTACATGACTCTCATGATGATCCAAGGGCTACTGACGTCCTCTTATATAAAGACTTTCCAACAATCATTCGGAAGGCTACTCGAGCTTGGTATTCTGGGCTCCAATCGAGGAATATACATTCCTTTAAGTAGCTCAAAGACTCATTTGTGGCCCACTTCAGCACCAACCTAGGGATGCCATGAATGTTCGACAATCTTTTCTCCATCAAGCAGAATAAAGAAGAAATATTAAGAAACTTCATGGCATGTTTTAATGCTACCACACTCGAGATCAAGGACCTCAATGAAGATATGGCCATCTCGATCATGAAGAAAGGTTTGAGAGGATTCAGGTTCACTTATTCGCTGGATAAGAACCACCTTTGGACATATGCAAAACTTTTGGAGCTCGCATATAGATATATCCATATGGATGAAGGCGTTATTGATCGACACTAATCAGAAGAAAAAGGTCAAAAGAAAAAATAAAAGAAGAGTGGAGCTCTTGCTGAACCAAGTCAGCAAACAACTAACAAAAGAGCTTTAGCTCATCGATGGAGTCCAAAGTCTAATAGTTACAGCACTAAATATGACTCCTATACTCCCCTCTCTGCTCCTCGCATGCAAATCCTAATGGAGATAGAAGGAAAGGAGTACCTTCGACACCTCCCATTGATGAAAGCACCACCAAGGAGTCATGATAGGAAGAAGTACTATCGGCTCCACCATGATCATGATCATGATACCAAAAAATGTATTCAACTTAGGGATGAAATTGAAGCCCTAACTTGATAAGGCTTTCTTGATAAATTCTGATGCGACCGTCTGACTCAGCCTCCTACCGATCGATAACCTTAGCATCAACCTGAGGAAGCACACGATAACCGATCGATGGTAGAAATCATTAATATGATTTTCGAGTGATCAAGGAACTGGGGGACAATTTTTGAAGAAGAGTCAGCCAAAAAGCAACAAAATAATAATGCAATCTCTTTTTTGAAAGATGATGTTCGGGGATATACAAACTCTCCATAATTATGCTATCATCATCTCGATGATAATAGCAAACTATGATATAAAAAAAAATTCTTGTAGATAGTGAAAGTTTGATTGATATTTTGTTTTACTCGACTTTCTCCCAAATGCAACTCCCACTGACCGACTCAGAAGAATCTCTATGCCTTTAGTCGGTTTTACTGGTGATGCTATTAATGTAAAAGGAGAGATTACTTTTCTCTTGACTGCAGGGACTGAACCATGATAAAGTATGGTTCTCCTTACAATACCATACTCAGACGATCGAGATTCAATGCATTAAGAGCAATAGTGTCAACTTACTATCTACTTATCCGATTCCTAATCAAACAAGGAGAAGGAGAAATGCATGGGGATCAACAATTAGCTCGATGCTATTTTATTATTTCCATTGAAGGCATTAAACCTAAAGATCCCCTGACGATCAACAAACTTGATCAAATAAAAATTGAAGAAAGGGATGAATCGACCAAACAATTGGTTTCAAGCCCACTGAGAGAAGACGACCCCATAAAGACCATTCAAATTAGGTCACAATTATCCGATCTAGAGCGGAAACAACTGATAGACTTACTAAGGACAAACACTGACATCTTTGCTTGGTCAGTAATAGACATGTTAGAGATCCCTCTAGAAGTAATAACTCATCAATTAAACATCAATCCCAAAGTCAGACTGGTGAGACAAAAGAAAAGACCTTTTGCCCCTGAATGATAGAAGATCATTGATGAAGGAGTTGATAAGCTCCTTGCAGCTAGCTTCATCAGAGAGGCTAACTATCTCGATTGGCTCACCAATATCGTAAAAGTGAGAAAAGCCAAAGAAAAATGATGAAGCTACATCGACTATGCCAACTTAAATGAAGCTTGTCTAAAAGATAGCTTTTTTTTATCAAAAATTGATCAACTAGTCAATGCAACATCGGAACACCAACTCTTGAGCTTCATGGATGCCTTTACGGACTATAATTAGATTCGGATGGTGCTAGAAGACGAGGAGCACATTGCCCTCATAATCGATAAAGGCATTTACTGTTATAAAATGATGCCATTCCATTTTAAAAAATACCAGAGCAATTTAACAATGGTTGGTCAATAAGATGTTTAAACAACAAGTTGGATGAAATATGAAAATCTACATTAATGACATGTTGGTACAAAGCTCCTAGACTCATGATCATGTTCAAAACTTGAAAGAAGTCTTCAACACACTCCAACGACATCGGATGAAGTTGAATCTAACTAAGTGTGCCTTCGGCGTGATGACTAGAAAGTTTCTCAAATTTCTTGTATTATAATGAGGAATCAAGATCAACTCAAAAATAATCGAGGCCATTATCGACATGAAGCATCCAAGCTTCAAGAAAGAGATACAGCAACTGAATAAAAGAATTATCATGCTTAGTTGACTTGTTTTGAAGTCGGTTGAAAGACGTTTACCTTTCTTTAAGACTCTATGGCAAGCAAAAGATTTTTCATGGTTAGATAAATGCCGACAGTCCTTTGAAGATTTAAAGAAATACCTAATGTCTCCTCCACTACTCATAAAATTGAAGGTGGAAGAAATATTGTATCTCTACATGGCCACATCAATAGAGATGGTCAGCTCAATTCTTATCAGAGAAGATAAGAACCAAATTCAACAATCCATTTACTACACTAGCAAGGTGCTTCATAATACCAAAACTAGATACTCAAAAGCAGAGAAAATAATCTATGCATTAATCATATCAACACAATGACTCCAACTATATTTTCAAACTCATTCAGTAGTTGTTTTGATCGACCAACCATTGAAAGCAATCCTACATCGACTAGATACCTTCGGTCGAATGGCAAAATGGGCAATCAAACTTAATAAATTTGACATTCATTATCACCCATGACCATCGATGAAGGCTCAAGTATTAGCTGACTTTATCATTGAGTATACTGTACCCGACAACAAACTTGAGCACGAACCCGATAATGAGTCGAAATAAGCTAAAAATTCTGAGGTTGAACTAGAGTTGGTATCGGTACTTCATGTTGATGGAGCATCCAATGCCCAAGAAAGTAGAGCCAACCTCATCCTCACCAACTCCAAAGAGACTATAACCGAGTATGTCCTTCAGTTTGATTTCAGAACATCGAATAATCGAGCCAAATATAAAGTCTTGTTAGCTAGCTTAAAGATCATCAAAAAGCTTGACATAGATAACTTGAAGGTCTCTACCAACTCACAATTAATAAATGGACAAGTTAAAGGTGAGTATGAAGTCCGAGACCTAATTATGGTGAAATATCTTCAGAAGGTAAAAGATCTCACAGTAATTTTCAAGCATTTTGAGATCTTTCATATTCCGAGAGCAAAAAATGCTTAAGTCGATGCATTTTCTCAACTCACAACTACTTCTTCCAACCTTCTCGGTCGAATCTTCATCGAATATCTTAAATAATTGAGGATTGATAAAGTTGATGAAGTGCTGCAAATAAATGATGAACCAAATTGGATGCATCTAATCATTCAATATTTGATCGACGGGACTTTGCTCGGAGATCTTTTTGAGTCCAAACATCTAAGGTGGATGGCCTCATAGTATGTCTTGATGAACGGATGACTCTACAAGAGGCCGTTCTCTTTTCCACTACTCAAGTGCTTGAGACCTACTGACGCCAACTATGTTATTTGAAAAGTCCATGAAGAAATTTACGAAAATTAGTTGGAGGGCAAATCGTTGGCCTATAAAATTCTACATCAAGAATACTACTAGCCCACCATAAAAAAAGATGTGTCTGAGCTCGTTTGAAGATGCTAAGCATGCAGAAATATGCTAACATTCAGCATCAATCGGCTAGCCAATTGACATTGATCATTGTACCGTGACCATTTGCACAATGGGGAATCGATATTCTTGACCCTTTTTCTCTTGCATTTGGTCAAAGAAAATTTATAGTGGTTGCCGTGGATTATTTTACCAAATGAATGGAGGCCGAACCCCTAGCATAGATCACCAAAGATAAGATGGAGGACTTCATTTAAAAGTTAATCATATACAGGTTTGGATTGCCACATACTATAATCACAGAAAATGACCATCAGTTCAACAATCAAAACTTCAGAGAGTTCTATATGAAATTTCATATTACATACAAACTCATCTCTATTGGCCATCCATAATCGAATGGTGAAGCGAAAGTCATGAATCAAACGATCCTACACAGACTCAAGACTTGACTAAATGAATCCAAAGGCCTTTGGGTGGAAGAATTGCATTCGATCCTGTGTGTATATCAAATAACTCCTCGCATTCCAACATATTGACCCCATGATTGATTTTGATGATTACCTAACTTTGAGTATATTATGGATCTAATCATGTATTTTAAGAATATGTGTAGGATTTTTCAAGGATGCAAAATGAAGAATTTATCTTAAAAATAAATTCTCTTAAGATGCCATACCAAAATACTTAAAAAAATAAATTCACACATATTTGGATGGCTTGTTATGAAGAAAGTAAGATTGGAAGAAGAGAAAATAAAATTGAAAGAAGTAATTATATTTAGAAGAGTTTGGGGTCAAGAAACTCAGATTTGGAAGGTCAAACATTGAAGAAAAATAAAGTCAGAATTTTTGAAGACTTCTCCAGCAAATTTAGAGACTTCTCCAGCAAATTTAGAGACTTCTCCAAACTGTTTGGTATGCCTGCATATTGTTCTGACACAAGCTCGAGACGTCTCGAAAATAACTTAAGATCTCTCCATTTTAGAAAATAGAAATCTCATTTCTATGTTCTAAGATCGAGATGTCTCAAAAATTCTCGAGAGTTCTTGCTGTAAAATCGAGACTTCTCCTAGAAAAATTGAGACTTCTCTAAATGCACGACAGCTTTCAACAAAATTTTTCTGCAACCCTTCTAATGGCTATTTCTCCACTGTAATAGCTATTTCAAAGCTTTCAACTGTTAGAACTCTCTCCAATCATTTTCAATAGTATTTAAAGGTGGAGAATCAATTAAAAAGTAAGATTAAGAAATTTAAAGATAGAATCTTTTAGTTTTGATGAGAAACATTGAATATCTAAAGAAAAAAAAGTTGTGCATAGATTTCAGTGAGCCTTCAAGATAATCTTCTCCAACATCTTCCACATCCTCTCAAGTACAAATTAAAGAAAAGCCAAGCTTCAATTGAGCACATCATCGATTTTTTCTTTGAGATTTAAAAAAGCTTAAATTTTATTTTTTATTTTATGCTAAAATTTTTATTTATAATTTTGATTTCTTTATAAGTTTCTTTGGAAGAAAAAACTTAAAAATTAGGCTTATCCAAACCCAAAATTGGACATTGTAGATTTTAGTTGGTGAGCCCGAAAAATCAACTAGGTTGTTAGTAAATCCCAAAAACTAACGGTATTAGATTTTGGTTGGTGCTCCTGTGAAAATCAATAAATTTGTTTGTGAGCTTGAGAAAATAAATACACTTTAATCAAAAGTAGATTATAGTAAAAATTTTAAGAAAAGCTTGGAGAGTGGATGTAAATGTGGATTGCACCGAACCACTATAAAACTTTATGTACTTATGTTGTGCTTTTAATTCTTACTTATTTTATTATTTGCTTAAATTAGCCTTTAAATTTCTTCATAATCCTTGTATATCTTAAATCCGCTGCTGCTCATATTGTACACTTTCAATCACACCACTTAGGTTAAAATCAAGCACATACTTATTTAGAAAGTAAATTTGGATAAAATTTTATAAGAATCTAATTCATCTTTCCTCTTGAGTTGCTACCTCTAGATAATAATTGATATCAGAACATGTGCTCTTATATTATTTATTGATCTAACAGTCAAAGAGTAAAAGATCAATGGCAACCCTAAGTGGTATTTCATTTGTTGAAGGCCAATCCATTTCTAGACCACCATTTTTTGATGGAACAAATTATTCTTTTTAGAAAATTAAAATAAAAATATTTATACAAGCTCTAGATTATAATTTATGGGGTATTATAACTAGAGGACCATACACATCCATAATTAATATAAATGATGTTGTTCTTCCCAAGTCCGAAAAGGATTGGGATGAATATGATAAAAAGATGGCTCAATTAAATGTAAAAATCATCAATATTCTTTATTATTCTCTTGATGTACAAGAATTTAATAAAATATCCACTTATATATCAGCTAAAGAAATTTAAAAAAAAATAGAGATAACTCATGAAGGAATAAGCCAAGTTAAGGAGTCCAAATTTAATTTACTTATTCATAAATATGAAATGTTTAAAATGAATAAACATGAGTCTATTTTTGAAATATTTTTCTAGTTTACTAATATTATCAATACTCTAAATGATCTTGGTAAAGTCTATACTAACTATGAACTTGTTTGCAAGATTTTAAGATCTTTGCCAAAGAAATGAAAAGCAAAGATGATAGTTATACAAGAAGCAAAAGATCTTACCAAGCTATCTCTAGAGGAGTTAGTTAGTTTACTCATGACACATGAGTTAAACATGGCTCAAAAGGAGGTAGAAGAGCAGCCTAAGATGAATACCATTACTTTTAAGTCCATAGCCAAATTCGAGAAAAGCGATGAGTCGGAAGAAGATGATGATGAAGAAGAAGAGAGTGAAGATGATGATGAGGACATGATATCTCTCTCAAGAAAATTCAAAAAGTTTTTCATAAAGAAAAATATGAAGAAAAAAAGATAATAAAGAAAGAAAAAAAAGGAAGAATGTCACTTGCTATAATTGCAACAAAAGGAGACACTACAAGCCAGATTGCCTCCTACTCAAAAAGTATCCTAAAAGGATTAAGAAAAGAGCTATGCTAGGAATTTGGAAAAATAGTAACACTTCAAGCTCGGATGAAAAAAAGAAAGAAAAAAATCTTTACCTCATGGTCATTGAGGATGAGGTAAATTCTGAAACTCCTCCAAATTTATATTTGTTGAATTATTGAAAGTCTTTAATGACTTAATGGATGAATATAAAAAATTAAAGATTAAAAATAAAAGCTTAAAAAAGTATAATCTTCTTTTAATTGATGAAAAGAATAAATTATTAAATGAAAAGAAGATATTTTGAAAGAAAAGAATACTTTGGCTAAAAAAAAAGAAGAATGGATTAAATTTAAAAATTCTTCAGTTAAAAAAAGTATTGAGTTTAAAAAGAAAAATAATATTTTAAGATCCTTCCTAAAAGAAAATAAAAATATTTTAAATAAAAGAAACTCTTGGAAGAAAATAAAAATTTAAGAAGAAAGATTGACGTTTATAAATCTATTACTGAAAAATTTACCATTAGCTTTTAAAATGTTCAATCTATGATAAATAATAATAATAAAATTGTTTTCAATAAAATAGAAACTAGTTTTAATTTTTCAAGGAAATAATAATATACTAAAAATTTGATTACTAGAGCCTCACTTAAAAATGATTCAATAGTATGTTTCAAATATAATAAAGTAGGCCATAAAATTTTAAAATGTAATTTTAAAAGAATTGGCCATACTTTGGTTAGACAAATTTAGGTTTCAAAAGGAACTTTGAGCACTAACTCTAATGGATCCAAAAAAGTTTGGGTACCAAAAATTATGAAATAATTTTATAGGTATACCAAGAATCCAGTGAAAGAAAAGGAGGAAAATTCTTTTGATAGATGCCTTGAAAATAAAAATGGATGGATGATGCAATTGGATAAAATCTTAACTTATCTCACATCATACCATCAATATTTATTTGATTGATTCTATTAATTTTAATAGTCTATCGATATGATTTTATATCATATTCACTTGCTTGAAATACTTTTCATGTTTTGGTAGGATTAGTATAAGTAATTAATTTTGATGTTTGCAATGATTTAAATATTTTAATTTTTTAAATCAACATGCTCTTCTTTATATATCATGTTATGAATGAAATAATTTTTTTCTTAAAAATTTAGCATGATATTTTAAGCCTCCCCATATCAATTTTATAATTGATGAATTTAAATTAAAAGATGCTTAATTGGATTTGAATGTTTTAATTGCTAAATCTGCAAATTAAATAAATTTTTGGCATTAATTCTCCATAAGTTGCTTAATTATCAAAATTCTCCTAAAAATTATATGACCAAAGTACTTAAAGATTAGATATTCAATCATAAAAATTATGTGCTTGATTGATATACATCGCATCCTAGTTTGGTTTCTAAAGATTTAAAAATTTCCTAGTTAAACATAACTCTTGGAGCCTTTATCTAGTTTTTTTCTTGATTTGGTCCTATTTAATTTGGTTATTGGAACCTCCCCTAAATCAATATGAATATCCATTTTGATCATTGATTTGATTGTCTTTTCTTATCTTAAAAGAGAATTTATTGATGAACATTCATACTTTATTTTGATTGAATAATTTTGAAAATTGAATTTGAGAAATAGTTGTCTTGAATTTTTAAAGTTAATATCTAACAAAATATTTTAAGAAAGCTATTATTTATCTTTTAAAGTTAAATATTTAAAGAGGACTTTAGTTTTAAGTAATTGGTATCACTATTTATCATGTACTTGATTGATTTATCTTTTGGTAAAAAGAAAAGAATATCTTTATTTTAAATTTGGTTTTGCATGGCTATATATTTGATTTGATATCATTTGAGACAAACTCAAAAGTATATATATTTTCTAAATCTAATTGCTTGATATTTCTTAAAAGAAAGAATGAGATGATCTTTTTGAAGAATAACTAAATTTTTTTTATGATTTGTCTTAACTAATTTACTGATATCAATTCAAATTGATTTATTATTCTAAATCTTTAAACTTTTTTAATTTGAATTAATTTATTTTTATCAATTCAAAACTAAAATTATTGTTATCAAGCTGAATTTACAAATTGACCTTTAAGTGATATTGAATTATCAAGAAAATCATAATCTGATTTAAATTTTAGTTTAATTAGTATCAATAGTATTATTTTTGTCTTGCATTTTATTGCATTATTCTTGGCAAAAGAATTGAATACAATGTCTTAAATTTATTTCACATTGATATACTCTTGAAGTAATACTATTTAAGATAAATTCAAATAAATTTATATATTTTTTAACTTAATTAAGAGATATTTCTTATGATAAGGAAGATCTAAATTTAAATAGAAAATCTTTTTGATAGATATATATATCATACTCTTTCGATCTTCTTGATGTTTGTTCTTATTATATACATCCTTTTAAAAATATCTTTTGAATTTAATAAAAATAATTTTTTTTAAAAAAAATGATGTCTTCTTGAGTAAATGTTATACTTGATTGATATTTGGATTAATTATTGCTTAGTTTGCTCAATTGATGCTTATATTTTTAAATTTTATTTAATTTTTAAAATGGCTTTATTTGCTAAAGTAAGGAAGAAAAAATATTAAAAAAGAATTAATTATTTAATTAAAAGAGATCTTTAAAACTAAAAATATCTTTTATATTTAAAAAAAATTAAATATAGTGGTTAAATTTATATTAAATGTGCTTGATTTGAAAGAAAAAGAAAGAAAAAAGTTGAAAGATAAAATAATCTAGGTATAATTATGAAAAATAAAGAAAGATAATGTTATTGAAATATTAAAAAAATAATTTTTTGATATCTCCAAAAATTTTTTTCTCTTAATTTGATTAAAAATTTTGATTAATTTATTTTGAGACACAAATTTTGATCTTAAGTTCTCAACAATTAATTTATGATCTTCTAAAATTAAGCTTTCATGCATTTATTCAATTTGATATGCATGATTTGATTGCTAAATTATTTTTGAAAACTATTTGGAGTGAAAATAAGTTGGAGATATATTTTTATTTCAAATAAATTAATTTTAATACATTCTTTTAATTTTAAAATTTATTTATAAATATAATATCAAACTTTTCATGTGTCAACCTTTTAAACTTGATTTGCATGATCATTCTTGGCAAATGATTGGAGTTAAATTAAATTTATAGTATATTCCTTCTCAAAAATAAATTTTTTAATAAAATTTTAAAATTTATTTAAAAATTAAAATTTGATACTAAATTTTTTATGTATATTGCAAAATCTTTATGAATTATTTATTTTGAAGTAATTCTTTACTCAAAGAAATGAATTGAAAATATGACTATTATTTGCTTTAATACTATTTATTTTATTTTATCTTGCTCAACACATACTTGATACATATCTTTTTTAAATTTAATTAACTAATTTTTTTTTAAAAAATTAAATATTAAAATATATATTATGCTTGATTTCGTATTCAAATCTTTTGAAAAGCTTTATTTCTCTTAAAATTTAAAAGTGCATATCTAAAAATCTGATTAAAAATATTATATTCACTCAATAAGGGGGAGAGCCTTTGATATTTAAATTCAAGCTAATTTTTAAAATTAAAATAACTATTTAAAACTTATTTTGAGTCAAAGGATATCTTTTCAAAGAAAAGATAATTCATTTGATTTGATTTGATTTTCTGAACTTGATACATCTCTTACTTTGATACATTCATATTATTGATTTTGTTGATTATTTTTTATTTTTTTTCATGAGCTTTTTGATGTTGTCAAAAAGGGAAAGAAGTATATTGAGTATATGCTTGAAGGATTGATGTTTAAGAAACTCAAATTTTTAATGCTTGAAATTTTGATAATCATTGATTTGAATTGAACATCATTTTGATATGAGTATATAAAATATGTATGTACTAATGATATGTAATAAATTAAAGGCTCGTTAACAATTTTCATGAAGTTTAATTCATTGTTCTTATCTTGATTTACATTAGTTTCTTTGGCATATACTCAAAGTTTTGCCATCATCAAAAAGGAAGAGATTGTTGATCTCATGATTGATTTTAATGATTACTAAACTTTGAGTATATTATGGATCTAATTATATATTTCAAGAATGTGTGTAAGATTTTCCAAGTATCCAAAATAAAGAATTTATTTTAAGAATAAATTCTCTCAAGATGCCATATTAAAATACTTAAAAGAATAAATTCACACATGTTTGGATGGCTCAATATGAAGAAAATAAGATTGAAAGAAGAGAAAATAAAATTGAAAGAAGCAATTATATTTAAAAGAGTTTGGGGCCAAGAAACTTTGGTTTGGAAGGTCAAACATTGAAGAAATATAAAACCAAAATTTTTGAAGACTTCCAAAATTCAGAGACTTCTTTAGAAAATTTGGAGACTTCTCCAGCAAATTAATTTAGAGACTTCTCCAAACTATTTGGCATGCCTACGCATTGCTTTGGCACAAGCTCTAGACGTCTCGAAAATAGCTCGAGACCTTTTTATTTTATCAAATATGAACCTCATTTCTGTGTTCTTAGATTGAGATGTCTCAAAAATTCTTAAGAGCTCTTATTGTGAAATCGAGACTTCTCCTAGAAAAATCGAAACTTCTCCAAATGCACGACAATTTTCAACAAAATTTTTCTATAATCCTTTCAATGGCTATTTTTCCACTCCAATGGCTATTTCTGAGCTTCCAACGGCTAGAACTCTCTCTCTAAGCATCTCTAATGATATTTAAAGATTAAGAAATTTAAGGAGAGAATCTTTCAATTTTGGTGAGAAACATTGAATATCCAAAGAAAAAAAAAAGAAAAAAAGTTGTGCATAAATTTTAGCGAGCCTTCAAAGCAATCTTCTCCAACATCTTTCACATCCTCTCAAGTACAAATTGAAGAAAAGCCAAGCTTTAATCGAGCACATCATCGACTTCTTCTTTGAGATTTAAAAGAGCTTAAATTCTATTTTTATTTTATACTAAAATTTTTATTTATAATTTTGATTTCTTTACAAGTTTCTTTGGAAGAAAAAAACTTAAGAATTAGGCCCATCTAAGTTCAGAAGTGGACATTGTAGATTTTAGTTGGTGAGCCCAAAAAATGAACTAGATTGTTAGTAAATCCGAAAAATTAATGGTGTTAGCTTTTGATTGGTGCTCCTGTAAAAATGAACTAGATTTATTTGTGAGACTAAAAAAATAAATACACTGTAATTAAGGATGGATTATAGTGAAAAAACCTAAGAAAAATTTGGAGAGTGAACATAGGTGCGAGTTACACCGAACCACTATAAAATTTTATGTATTTATGTTGTGCTTTTAATTCTTACTTACTTTATTATTTGCTTAAATTAGTCTTTAAATTCCTTCATAACCTTTGTATATCTTAAATCCGTTGCTGCTCATATTATATATATTTCAACCATACTACTTAGGTTAAAATCTAGCACATACTTATTTAGAAAGTAAATTTGAATAAAATTTTATAAGAACCTAATTCATCCCTCCCTCTTTGGTTGCTTCCTCTAGGCAACACAATGTGAGAGTTGCCATTCAACCTAGCCTATGGGATGGAAGCAATGATTCCACTAGAAATCAGGTTACCATCAATGAGAATCGAGCACTATATGGAGCTAAGCAACTTCAAATCTCGAAGAGTTGATTTAGATTTATTACCGAGATTCAACAGCAAGTTCAAATTTGAATGGCCACATACCAATAAAGAGTCGTTCGATATTACAATACAAGAGTTAAGCTAAAAGTGTTTCTTCTTAGGGACAAGAAAGGTAGAAGTTTTAAAACCTTCAGATCAAGAAAAGTTATCTCCAAATTGGAAAGGACCTTACAGAGTAACTAAAATCCTTCGCCCGAGTGCATACCGACTAAAGAATCTTAATGGAGCAACTATCCTACAAAAATGAAATGCCGACAACTTGAAAATGTATTATCAATAAAGTTGTCCACATATTGCAACATTCTTGAAATGAAATGGTTGAATTGCAACTTTTCTTAAATATTCGACTAAGTACAAATAATACTTGACTAACGACCCATCATCCAAAACATATATTGACCAACCATCAAATAAATGATTCCATGAGCCAACTCCCAATCAGACAATTCTACAAACTGACTACTAGTTAGATAACGATATATAACCTGACTCTTGGTTGGATGACATTTCTAGTCAACTCGCTATCGGACGACTTTACATAACGACTTCGATTGGATGACTCAATGATAGAAATGCGATGTTGTCGTTAAGACACCATATTTATCAGTTTAATCTAACTTCTTAAAATAATTAAAAATTCATAGATAGCAGTGAGTCGTATCGAATCCACAGGGAAGGTAGTTTTTTTAGATTTGAAATTTTTGATTTTACAAAAAAAAGAAAATAGAAGAGTTTTGAGATCAAAAGTGAAATAAAAAAATAAAAAAAAATAAAAATAAAAAGATGCAGAAATTTAAACTTGGTACTAAGATCTACTAGTTAGATCTTAGCATCTACTTGCAATAAAATAAAAAGTAATAATTAAAATATAAAAATTAAATTATAATAAAAATAAAGAGCATGAAATTAAAGAGCATAAAAATAAATATTATATTAAAAAGTTTATAATTTAAATATATAAAATAAAAAAAATAAAATAGGCTGATCTCTGATCTTGGATCGGCATTGATGGAAAGATGGTGTAGAAGCCTAGCTCTTCTTCTCGGCATCCATTGCTTCGAAGCAGCCATTGACCCATAGCCTGGCTTCACCCTATACCAAAGCTTCATCTTAATCTGAGATGTTAATTTTTGGAGGCCTGGATCCTTTTTATAGAGCTAGGAGGGTCGGAGAGTTTGCTTTTGGGCAATGTGGGACTAAGGGGCTCTTTGATCGTCAAAATATGAAGAAATCTATGTAAAAATTAGATTAAAAGGAGTCTTGGATGAATTCTACTACTTTGAATAAAATTTGGCCATTGATAGAAATCCAACAGTCCAAAAATCATCAAAATCGGATGTATATCAGCCAAAATTAGGTCGGATTAAATTTTGGCTGTCCGATCGCACGTTGATGGAGGAAATCTGGCTGCTTATCGCATGTCGGGAGTCCTGATTGCTGTCGGGAGCATTCTAGAAGTTGATTTTCTGGCCGTTGGATCATGCCAGATCGCTGATAGAATTTGAATCAAATCCAGAAATAACCACCACCGTTCGATTTTGACCGTAATCAACCGCAGTCGTCCGATCGTGCAATTATTGTTTTCATGGACCGCATGGACTGACTGCACCATACACCACAACCAATCAGTGCTCTTGTCGTTGAGTGAAAAGATCAAAATATCCTGTGAGCCACAATAAATTTCTGTAGACCCTTTAAGGGTCTAGGTCCACCACGTGTCGCACCTTGATTCATCGATTTCTGCTGAGCTAATGGTCCACGCCTAGATCATGGACCGGCTAGTGGCTTCTGCGACTGAGTCAGTTTTGACGGCTTGGCTTGCAGAACCGACTAAGCCATTTTCTTTTTTTATTTAATTTTTATTTTATTTCTTTAGAAATTCATATCTTTTTCCGTTTTAGCTCCGTTTTGCTTCAAACTTATTTTGTTATGATTAAAAAAATGAGCTCTTTCCATTAATTATAAAATTTTATTTTTTATTTTTATTATTTTTAATTAATTTTTTAATTAATAAAAATATGAATTTTTCAAAAATTATATATAAATTAATCATTAATTTTTAAAAATTAATATAAATTAATTAATAAATTAATACTTTTATTGGTGAATTTTTGATGCTTATCACACTCCCCAACTTAAGCTTTGCTCATCTTTGAGTAAAGAAAGAATTTAGTTTTAAATATCTTTTAACTTTAGAGTTTCGAATTTTATCTAAGCTGTTTTTAAAATGGCCATTGATATTTAGTAGAGCTTAAATGAGATACATCATTGGGGTATTAATACTTATCAATAAAAAAATTAAGTAAACAATATTAAATTTTTTTAAACTTTTTCTAAATTATCCCACTTTTATCTCTGATTTGTCTAAACTTTCATATACACAAGTGTATTGCTTCTTCCACCCTTCATTTATTAATTTTTATTTTTACATTATCCATTTTTTGATGTGAATATCATTGCTTACTTAGGCAACGAAATCCAGTTACTTGGTGAAAAACCAATATTTTTTTTTTTAACGTTGTACCACTATTGAGTGTCTTAACCTCTTAAACTTTCTATTTGATCCATATAGCGAGTCTTGGCCAATAACTCTCAAACCAGTTGACTTTAAGGCACTAGGTATAGAATACCCCTTGGGCTTACTAGCTCGAATCAAATAGGCTATGAGTTAAGATTAGCTTTACAACGAGCTTCTTTGCCCTTTCCACCTTTTGACGTGAAACTCAATACTTGCTTAGGCAAAAAGGCCCGATTACTCAGTGAGAAGTACTTAAAAACTATTTTATTAAAATAAATTTATTATATGAAGAAACGTATAGTTATCCATAAGCCTATAAAAAAATAGACTTTTCTTTGATGCTAGTAGAAATAATTAAAAATGCTTCAAGAAATTTTTTTTTTATATTCTAGACTTAACTCTTTATTGAATTTTTTTAATACTTGATTCCTCAATATCTCACAGATTCTCTGATCTGTGTATCAATTTTTTTTTAAAAATGCTTAGTTTAATTCGATTCTTAAGCATAATCAGATGTCTAAATACTAAATACTAACTTTTTTAAGGATTTAATATTTTAAAAGTTTTATTTTTCTCTCTCCAACTTAATCGACATTATCCTTAATGGAGAAAAAAAATAAAGGGTGTAATAAAGAACATGAAAGAATACACCTGACTCAGTATATTTTTGGTCCAGCACATGTCTTTGAAAATTTAAGCTCTCCCTCCAACTTATTCAAATTATCTTAAAATCAACTAAAAATATAAATTAAATTAAAAAAAACTAAATATTGGGTTGCCTCTCAATAAGCGCTAAGTTTATCGTCTTCAGCCAGACACAATGCAGCTCACTATCCTGTGTCGAATATTGGATTGACAAATTTCAATGATTTTGAGTTGCCAATCTCAGAAAGTTGATTTATAATCTCATTATTAATATACTCATTATTAATTTTAGGGACATAATTTATAATCCCATTCTCAGACCCATGTTTATTAAGAATTTCTCCTATTTGTTCTTCTAAAATACTCATAAATTGAGTTTTTGTATTAGGAGTTAAGTTTGATTCAGTGGGTGCTGGAAGGGTGACTAAAGACAGTTTTAATTCTGAAGGTAAATTAATATGATCTTGCTTAAATAACTCCATTGATATTTCATTACATACCTCTTGATTAGGATTCAGGTCTGATGCAACAATTACATGCAAGGTTTCCTGTGAACCTAAATACTCAAGGAGGGGTTTCAACTCTACTTTGGGTGCCTTTTTTTTGATGACTCAGGTGATGATTTAGTCATTTCTATGAATGATTTAGTGGGTGGCTCAACAGACTCAGTACTCAAGTCTTCTCTAGTGTCAGATATATTTACCTTATTATCTACTTGTTATCCTGATCTTAAAAAATAAATAGCATTAACTTGATTAACCTGATTTCCTTGGGATGGTCTACCATTTTGATTTCTTAGATTGGGCTCAAGTTGGCTAGATAGCCTACCTTGTTCACGTTCACTTATGGTAGATACCAGCTGACCAATTTCTAAGCAAGCTATGGCCTAAGAATTTGAATTCAGAATTTGGCCCGTGGATTGCATGAAATTGTTTAAGGTAGCATTGGTGTCAGCGTTAGATTTGGCTAGGGTTTTCAGGCTTTTCTCTAAGAACTAAGTTTCTTTTCATTAATATTAAAGCCTAGTGATAGCAAGGTGTTTATCACAAGATTAGGCCTTGGGTTCTGCTGATTGAAACTTGGACTGCCTACATTTGAATTTTATGACCATGAAAAATTTGGATGATTCCTCCAATCTGAATTGTAAGTGGGTGCATAGGGATTGTTCAATAGTCTTTGATATGTGGCATCATTCACTTGTGCACATCCATTATCTAATTGGTTTATTGGGAGGGGACATTTCTCAAGGACATGGTCTGGTGCATTGCACCCATTACACATGGGTGCAGATACTTGGTTTATACTGGCTGGTCTTTGAAGTTCTAAAGCCTCTAGCCTACGTGTCAACGTTGCAATTTTGGCTTCTGCAGCTAGGAAGGTTTGGTAAATTCCACCTCTTGAAGGGGTGGATTTTTCTAGTTCCCTTGTTGTTTCCTATTGTAAACTTTTCTCGGCTAGATCTTCTAAAAATTGCTAGGCTTCATTTGGTTCTTTGTACATAAATTATCCCTGGCACATAGACTCTAGCATTGTTCGGGAATTTGACTCTAACCCTTCATAAATTATTTGGCATAGCCTCCAAGTTTTTATTCCATGGTATGGGCATTGGGTCAAGAGGTTCTTGAATCGGTCAAAGTATTTCCAAAATGATTCACTAGCTAGTTGATAGAATTAGTTTATTTCATTTCTAATTCTAGCTATTTTATGATGAGAAAAATATTTTTTAAAAAATATTCTCACAAAGTCCTCCCAGATCATGATAGATTGATTTGGAAGACTATAAAGCCACTTTTTGGCATTATCCTTAAGAAAAAAATTAATTAATCTCAGTTTGATTTCATCCTCTGACAATTATTGTAGTTTCATGATTGCACAAACCTCTTCAAATTTTCTAATGAATATATATGCATCCTCTATTCCTATGAATTTTGGAAGCATGTTAATGATTTGAGATTTAATTTCAAAGTTATTTGCTATGGGTTGGGGCAATCTGATATAAGAGGGTTGGACGGAATCAACTGGATAACACAAATCCTTAAGGGTTTGATGCTGAGACTGATTTGCTAAATCCATTAAGGTTGTAGGATCTGAAATAGGAACTAAATCCATTTTGACTAGTCGATCTGAATTTCTTCTCCACACAGGTATTGGAGAATTCACTATATTCTTAATATCCTCATTTTTTTTTATTTTATATTTTTTTTAAACTCTCTTTTTTTTAAGTTCTAAGTTAATTCATCCTTTTCATACCCTAGGATAACCATGCAACATAACTTTTCGTTATGCCAGGGCAACCTTATGTCAGGATAATAGAGATTGAAAATACCTAAAGTAAAAATTTTTATTTTCAAACAAGTTTCAAACAAATTAGTCTTAAGCTAAGATCAGCCTAAACCTAAACAGTACCTAACTGTTCCAAGTCTGCCTTTGAGCACTCCAAGGTAGGATCAGCCAATCAACTGGTCAGATAAGTATAAGGTCGGTGAGAGTCCCCTCGTTGCTTGTCTTAGACATCAATTGTGCTTGGCCAGGTAAGCGAACGAAATCAATTAAGTAACCACCTTCCTTCGAGTCCAGTCATCCCTGAACCACTTTCCTAGATACTAGTCAAATTGACTAACCCTAATCTGATTCAACTCTTAGGATTTCTTGTTCTATTGAGCTCGAGCTCCTAGGACTGATGTCTAATTAATTTTAAAATTAAAGGCTTAGGTTAATGCAGGATGTTGGTTGGTTGTTTGTGGGTCAAGAAAGGGTGATCAAATCTCCACCTTATCTTATTTAATTGGGTGTTGCCCTTAATTTGGTTTAATATGAAAATGCATAAAAAATTTTCAATCAAAGGGTTCTATGCGATTTAAACTAGATACATGCAACTAATTAAATTCTGAAAGACTTACTTTACCTCCAGTAATCATTAAAAAAATAAAAATTAAAATTAAAATTAAAATAATATGATGCATGCTCTAAATAGTTAAGATTTCTAATTTTATCATGAGATTTTTAATTAGATTTAAATAAATATTTTTTTAAAATTAATTTTAAAATAAAATAAATAAATAAATAAAATAAAAAGAAAAGAGAACTAGGGTTAGGATTGATCTCACTAAGTAAAACTCCTGGTTCTTTTTATTCTTTAATCTCTTTTTCTGCAAAATAATAAAAAAATTAGCAAGCAATATTTATAAGAAAATAAAAATTTTATTTATAATTTATTTATAGAAAAATCAAATAGATCAAAAATTTAATATCCGTGCCTTCTCCAGTAACAACACCAAAAACTTAATAGGAATGTGATGTTGTCGTTAAGACATCATGTTTATCAGTTTAATCCGACTTCTTAAAATAATTAAAAATTCATAGATAGCAGTGAGTCGGGTCAAATCCATAGAAAAGATAGTATTTTTAGATTTAAAATCTTTGATTTTATAAAAAAAAAGGAGAAAAGTTTTGAGATCAAAAGTGAAGTTGAAAAATTAAAAAAAAATAAAAATTAAAAGGTGCAGGAATTTAAACTTGGTACTAAGATCTACTAGTTAGATCTTAGCATCTACTTGCAATAAAATAAAAAGTAATAATTAAAATATAAAAATTAAATTATAATAAAAATAAAAAGCATGAAATTAAAGAGCATAAAAATAAATATTATATTAAAAAGTTCATAATTTAAATACATAAAATAAAAAAAAAATAAAATAGACTGATCTCTGATCTTAGATCAGCATTGATGGAAAGATGGTATAGAAGCCTAGCTCTTTTTCTTGGTATCCGTTGCTTCGAAACAGCCATTGACCCATAGTCTAGCTTCACCCTGTACCAAAGCTTCACCTTAATCTGAGATGTTGATTTTTGGAGGCCTAGGATCCTTTTTATAGAGCTAGGAGGGCTGGAGAGTTTGCTTCTGGACAATGTGGGACTAAGGGGCTCTTTGATCATCAAAATATGAAAAAATCCATGTAAAAATTAAATTAAAAGGAGTCCTGGATGAATTCTGCTGCTTTGGATGAAATCTGACCATTGATAGAAATCCAACAGTCCAAAAATCATCAAAATCGGATGTGTATCAGTCCAAATCAGATCGAATTAAATTCTGACCATCCGATCGCACATTGATGGAGGAAATCTGGCTGCTGGTCATGCGTCAGGAGTTCTGATCACCGTTGGGAGCATTCTGGACCATTGGATCTTCATTAGTTGATTTTCTGACCGTCGGATCATGCCAGATCGCCGATAGAATTTGAATCAAACTTGAAAATAACCACCATCGTCCGATCTTGACCACAATCAACCACAGCCATTCGATCATATAATTACTATTTTCATTGACCGCATGGACTGGCCGCACCGTACATCACAACCAATCGGCGCTTTTGTCGCTAAGTGAAAAGATCAAAATATCCTGTGAACCGATATATTTCTATAGACCCTTTAAGGGTGCTGGCGGTCCATGCTTGGATCATGGATCGATTAGTGGCTTTTGTGGCTGAGTCGGCTTTGATGGCTTGGTGGCTTGGCTTGCAGAGCCGGCTGAGCTATTTTCTTTTTTTATTTAATTTTTATTTTATTTCTTTAAAAATTCATATCTTCTTCGTATTAGCTCCATTTTGCTTCAAACTTATTTTGTTATGATCAAAAAAATGAGCACTTTCCATTGATTATAAAATTTTATTTTTTATTTTTTATTATTTTTAATTAATTTTTTAATTAATAAAAATATGAATTTCTCAAAAAATATATATAAATTAATTATTAATTTTTAAAAATTAATATAAATTAATTAATAAATTAATATTTTTATTGATAAATTTATGATGCTTATCACTCAACATATCGGCTTAACTATGGTCGAGCAGAATAACATGCTGACTCAGCTACGACTAAGCAAAATATCATGCTGACTCAGCTATGGCTAAGCGGAATACTATTCTGACTTAACCATGATTGAGAGAAATCTTATGCCTATATGATTCTAGTTTAGTGAAAAACATACCGACTCAACTTCGATCAATCGATGGATATTTGGCTAAACCCCGTTTATCAAACACTTAGAAATTTTTACCTAAAGTCTAGTTAGTTGATACCCAATTAGTTGGCAAATTCTATGACTATCACTACTGATTGACATTCGGTACATAGATTGATATTCGATTATCGATTGAATTTGGTTACTGATTGAAATTTAGATTAACTTGTAATAACTACTTATAACAAACGAAGGTTCAACACTTAGGAAAAATTTTCTTTCATTCATATGTGGGAAGATTATAAAATTAGGCCAAGGCCTAACCACAAATTCGGATCATTATCCGATGACAAAAGAAAGGAAAAAGAATCTATTGTATTCACCTCGATCATCAATCGACCTCTTCCACTGTGGTGTTGGCAGCCATGGCCCTCTGGCTTTCAACAACAACTGGCTCTACTTCGACCAACATTAGTGTGACTTCCTCAGTGGGTGGGGCTCACTCCACAGTGGCTAGTGCATCTTCTTCAGTCGAAGTGGCTACTGCTACTGGCTCAGCCTCTGAGATGGTAACACAGCTCAGATTCAAGTTTGGGTAGAACTTTCTGACCACATCTCTATCATCCTCATATGCGACCCATTACGATGCATTGTCGCCCTCTTGGATTTCATTCTTGAAATCCTCTGAGTTCTTATAGTCCTCGATGGCCTGCTTCCACACCAAATTGAGGGCCTCTTGAGGTGACTTTACCTCCTCCTTGGTGGAAGTTGACTCTGCCTCCACGGTCCGAAGCTTCTTCCGCTCCTCCTCTACTTCATTGATGTGACCATCACGTTCTTTTCAGAACCAGTTGACTTTATGCTTTTTCTTCTTAATTTGGGATTCTTGGGACTTGATAATCCACTGTGTCGACTCTAAGTTGATGTGCGCCGACTCCAACTCGGCCTTCATTTAGGAGACCTCCTCATCTCGTTTCTTCTCCTACTCTGCTGCCTCCTTCTCTCATTCAGTTGCAACCTAAAGATGCTCGAGAGCAGTAGCCTTCTCGGCATTTGCAACTGCAACCTTGTCGGATCAAGTTCGACAAAAGTCTGCAATCAACCAATATCTTTTCTCCAGCACTGACATGTCATGCACTAGCTGAAGAAAAGAAGAAAATGAGTTAGGAAAATGAGCAAAAGAAAAATAAATAGAAAGTATCAGTTCACTTATATCGAGGATCGTCGAGTAGAAGAAAGAGAACATTTCGGATACCATTCGACTCTTACTATTCTCTCTATCAGTTGTGAGAAGAGCAGCTTCGATGAGCTGCTCGGCCAACCTTGGATTTGCCAGAGCTGACTCATTAATAGAAATCTATATATTAAAGAGCTCTATAGAGTCGATTGGAGCTTCACTGCTAACAAATATTGCAGGCGTCTTCCTTTGCCTCTGTGCTAATAGCCATGCAGCTGGAGCCGACATCCATTCAAGTGTTGTTGGAGTCTGAGATACAGTCAGCCCTTGGTTGGTCGATCCAAATTTAGGCATTGAAGCAGCTTGTGATATTGCTGGCTCCACGACGGTAGTTGGTGCTTCAATGACTATGACGTCATCATGATTATCTACCTCTTCAGCGGCGGGATGAGTCTTGACTGGAGGAAGAGTTGTTTGGACTGTAAGTGTGATGATAGTCTTTATGACTGGCTCGAACATAGTATTCGATGAAATGTCGGCTGGACCCACTACTGTCGATGGTACTTCGGCCCGACTCTATTTTGGTGCTCTTGACGACCCTCCACCAGCTATAGCCCTTTTTCTAGCAGCAAACTACTGGATCTCAGCTACCAAAACTCGTGCCACAGGCCTCATAGCTGCAAACAAAGGCAAAACTATTTGGTTATAAAATCAAAATCAAACAAAAATGAAGAATTTAAAGGAGATACATTAAACTATACCTACGACAGGCACCAGACCAAGTCTGGCATCATATAAAGCCTGGTCCATCAATAGATCCTTCTGCATTGGGACTTCCATGTCCTTCCGTCAGAGGAAGTCTTCTCTATTGGCAGCATCAAGCCGACTGTTCTCATTTGGACTGGTATTCGGATTTTCTTAGATGAAAGGAGAACCCCCAGACAAGGTAAAAGAAACAAAAAAAACTTGGATTTTCCAATCATGAATAAAAAAAGAAAGACCAGTGATAAAAGACAGATCTTTGGGGTAATAAATCATGCCAACCCTCAGCTTTAGGGTGGAGATGAAGGATGAAAAAGGGTCGAAAAAAAGAAAACTATGGAATAGTTGGGATAGTATGACACAACAAAGCAAAGATAACAAGAAATCGAATGAAATTTGGTGCAAGTTGAACCGGACAAATTTGGCAGTGGTCCAAGATATTCTGAATAAATTCTAGAATCGGAAAGCAAAGTTCGGACCTAAGACTTTCAACATAAACAATGATTTGGCCCAGAGGTGGAGAAATCACCTGACCATCTAGACCAAGCATTGATAACTGAAATTGCTTCGGAATGCGATATTGTTCTCGAAGATGGATGACAACAAACTCGGTAAAAGAAGAAACCTCTACTACTGGGTCCAAAGAAGAACTGCCAGCCGAACCAGTTGGCTAACTACCCCGAGAGGATTGGGACTTATGTCTTCAACCTATGGAACTATCTTCATCTATCCTGGCTATACCCTTTCTACTCCTATCCGCCATTGGTAACAACAAAGAAAAAACTAAAGCAAAGAAAAGAGAGGAGGGAGATTTGACCTGAAAACTAAAAGGAGCCCAAAAAATCACAAAAATAAGGAGGAAGAAGATTTAGAACCCTGGCCACCCATAAAAGTTTTCAGTCATAGCAGAAAGTCTAGAAGAAAGAAAGGCAACTCTATATATAGAATCAACCAACGATTAGGATGATTTCGTTCAAATTAAGATTATCCAGATTTGACATGTGGCGGCATATGAGCCAACCATTAGTTGAGCATTTCAATGCACCTATCATCAGATCAAGCCATGTTATCACTATCCATAGAAATAGTCAGAGACTAATGACTACAAGACACATGGCAAGAACCGATTGGTCCAAAATTAAATCAACCAGATTGTTTAGCTATTAAATTAATGATGGTTACATGATCATCGAAATAACAAAATAGTTGGAAACTTTCCAACTTCTGAGGCAATCATTAATGTCTGAAAATAAAGCGGCCGCCAAATCAAGGCTCGAGATGACATGTAAAAACTCCCATCATCTAACGTGCCATCTCACGTGTCGAGTCCTATACCATTCCATCTTGAACTTAGGAATAGGGGGCAATTGTTGGGGCAATTGGATCTCCTCCCTTGATTTGATATCAGCACTCTAACTTATAGTCAGTAACCCTAATGGTGCGACAATAGCATCAAATCCCTGACTATCAATTAAATGACCAATTGACTATCGGCAAGTGTTTGAACTATTATCAGCGCTAAGAAGCAAATAGCCAATAGTTGACCAATCTCCATATCTGACTCACCAAGAAATAAGTAGTTGACAACCAATCGGTCTCGATGCCCAACTCACTATCGACAATAAAATTGACAGTTAACTGTAAATCGATTGACAGACAATGGCTCTCAATCAACTTTTTTCAATAGACACGATGACTTAAACAACTGCCTAATCACTGACCAGTCGGTATAGCAATAACACTGATATACAGTTGGCATAATGCTTGCTAACATATAGTCAGTACATCAAAAACTTTCAGCACAGAACGCTCGTAACAACCATTCATGGATATTAATGGTACATCAAAAACTATCAGCATAGAACATGCGTAACGACCATTCGTGAGTATAAATAATACCAGAACAAGTAAGACCCATATGTTTAATCATTGCGAATGGTTACTAACAGTCCATTTATACAAAAGAGATAAATAAATAGAATTAGTAGGATACTTCTAGGCTACATCCTGCTAAAATTTTATTCTACATGTTCAACTAATTTCGATCTCTAATTTAAGCATCGAAAGATCTTCATCAAAAATAATTTTAATTTATTTTATAGATTATTTTCAAATGAAATTAGGCATTATAGGGATTTAGCCATAATAGTTTTTGTTTTTCAAAAATATTCTCTACTTGCTCCGTCTTCAAATTTATTAGAAAAGTATATTCCTTATTTAACATTATATTCGCTTTTCCCTTAGTTTAAACCTTTGCTACGATCGAGCCAGTTAGTAATTTTTAAAATGTAGGGGATTCGCGATGTACGAGATTTCTGCACTTGATGATGGCGATTTGCACGCGGGGGGAATTCCGATTCCACTGGAAGACTACATGCGAGCCCCGATCATCACCAATATCATATTCCTTTCCTCCAATTCCTGTCTCCTCCCCGGACTTTACCCGCCCCTTCAAAATCTGTTAGTGAAAGATTCAAGTCCGACAACGGTGTAATAAATTAAACTAGTACTCTTTTATTTTTTTTATTTATTTTATTTTTATAATAAATTATCATGTTTTCAAAAAAGTAAGAATTAGCTACTGACGCGTCACCCTCCTCCCAGACACCCAACTCACCACCACCACCGCCACCACCCGCCCACCCAAGTTTCCATCAACAGTTCCCGTGTCCTCTTCTAATACTTTAAAAACGGCAATCGAAAAGATAAAACCCGAACTCAGACAAATTTTAAATTAACAAAACAAAGCAAAAGAAGGCAAAAAAAAAAAAAAAAAAAAAGGAAAAACAACAAATACTTAAAGCGGGACTCCTTCATAAGCCCCTGCCTGGGCTTGAATCCTTTCACCACCGACCAGCCTCTAAAAATCCAAAGAGAGCTCGAGCTGTGAGGAAAGAAATAAGTAGAGTTGCACAAAAACAAAGCCCAAACACATGCTCCTCCATGTCCTAAAAACCCTCCCACTTCCCCATTCCACCTCTCCTCCCCCACTAACTTCCCCTCCCCTCCTCCTAGTTTTGCCTCCTTTCCACCCACTCTTCTTGTCTTCCTCCAGCTAAAAGCGAGAGTACCATCCGAAGAAGAACAAGATGATAACCCTATCCGATTTCTACAACGTCATGACCGCCGTGGTGCCGCTTTACGTGGCCATGATCCTCGCCTACGGTTCCGTGAAGTGGTGGAAAATCTTCTCCCCCGACCAGTGCTCCGGCATCAACCGCTTCGTCGCCCTCTTTGCCGTCCCCTTGCTCTCTTTCCATTTCATCTCCACCAACGATCCCTACGCCATGAACCTCCGCTTCATCGCCGCCGACACGCTGCAGAAGCTCATGGTGCTCGGAAGCCTCACCCTCTGGACCCAACTCAGCCGCCGTGGCTCCCTCGAGTGGACTATAACTCTCTTCTCCCTCTCCACCCTCCCCAACACCCTCGTCATGGGCATCCCCCTCCTTAAAGGCATGTACGGCCCCTTCTCCGGTAGCCTCATGGTCCAGATCGTAGTCCTCCAATGCATCATTTGGTATACCCTCATGTTGTTTCTCTTCGAGTACCGCGGCGCCAAGATGCTCATCACCGAACAGTTTCCGGACACCGCTGGCTCCATCGCCTCCATCGCCGTCGACTCCGATATCGTCTCGCTCGACGGGCGCAGGGACGCCCTCGAGACCGAGGCCGAGATCGGGGACGATGGCAGGATTCACGTCACCGTCCGCCGGTCCAACGCCTCCCGGTCGGATATTTACTCCAGGAGGTCGCAGGGGTTCTCCACCACCACCCCTCGTCCTTCCAACCTCACCAACGCCGAGATTTACTCGCTTCAGTCCTCCCGTAACCCCACGCCGCGGGGCTCCAGCTTCAACCACACCGACTTCTACTCCATGGTCGGGAGGAGCTCCAACTTCGGCGCTACGGATGCCGGCTACGGCGCCGTGATGCCGACCGCAGCGTCGAGGCCGTCTAACTATGAGGAGGAGCACGGCGCCGCCAGGTCCCGGTTCCACTACCCGGCGCCGAATCCGACCGTGTTTACGACGGCGCCGGCGCCGGCGCCGGGCGCTCCAAGGGTGGTGGGCGGCAAGATGGCCAACGGGCAATCCCATTTGGTGAAAGCGGAGGACGGAGGTGCGAAGGATCTCCACATGTTCGTGTGGAGCTCCAGCGCGTCTCCAGTCTCCGACGTGTTCGGAAATAACCAGGAGTACGTCTTCCCGCCGGCCACCACGGATCCTTCAGCCGTCAAACAAGTCAGAATGGCAGTTTCTCCGGGCAAAGGTGGTGCTCCTCCACATTCACTCCATTATTTTTCTCTACATATATTTTAGTATTTGCTTCCACTTGAGAATATTAAGACTCCGAGGAATAATTCCAGTAGATGGACGGAAGGAGCGGGATGATTACTCGGAGCGAGACGACTTCAGCTTCAAAAACAGGGGGATGATGGAGAGAGACGGTGGGGACGAGGGAGGAGACGCTGATGAGAAGATGCATGAAAGCGGCAAAAGAGCAAAAAGAGCCACGGCGTTGCCTCCGGCCAGCGTCATGACGAGACTGATCCTAATCATGGTGTGGCGCAAGCTTATCCGCAACCCCAACACCTACTCCAGCCTCATCGGCCTCACCTGGTCTCTCGTCTCCTTCAGGTAATTAAAACCAAATCCCATCACTTAATTACCAAACTAATCGTATCCGTCAAAATTTCTTGGAAGCAAGTGAGGTTAGATTGATGGATGGCATGTCTCCCTGTTGCTCCTTTTGGTATTCCAGATGGCACGTCGAGATGCCTGCTATTATATCACGGTCCATCTCCATACTGTCGGACGCAGGACTTGGCATGGCTATGTTCAGTCTTGGTCAGTATCCATGTGATCGATCTTTCCTTGGCTAGCCCCTCTTCTATAGATGATAATTATTTAAATAAATTTCATCACAGTTCGTACCTTATCTTTTTGTTTGTCCTCTCTCTCTATTTTTTTTTCCGTAACTGTGGCTGATCGGTGGTGTCTTGTATGGTGTTGGGGTGGTGAGTCGGGGGCAGGTCTGTTCATGGCGTTGCAGCCAAGGATCATAGCATGTGGGAATAAGGTTGCAGCTTTTGCCATGGCCGTGAGATTCCTCGCAGGCCCAGCTGTCATGGCTGCCGCTTCCATAGCCGTGGGTCTCCGCGGCGTCCTCCTGCACGTCGCCATTGTGCAGGTCAATCTTTTCCCACGCCCCTTCTGACACATCGAATCCAGCATAATGTTCCCCACCTCACTCCCCACGCTTGAGCTGAACTTTCCTCTCTCTAACAATAATGACATCCTCTCTCTATATCTTATTTCGTGCCAACTTCTTTTTTACTTTGGAACTGTGCAGGCTGCACTCCCTCAAGGCATTGTCCCCTTCGTCTTTGCAAAAGAGTACAATCTGCATCCTGATATCCTTAGCACTGCGTAAGTTACAAAGAGACAGCTCTATATCTCACTGGGGTTCTTTATTTCTTTCTGTGTTTGGATCGATTGATCATCTTGGTGATCTTTGGATGATGGTGTAGGGTTATATTTGGGATGCTGATTGCACTGCCCATTACACTGGTTTATTATATTCTACTGGGTCTCTGATGTGAAGTATATCCCGAGAGAAGAGAGAGGCGTCAAAAGACGGCAGCATAAGCTGGATTGCCAAGAAAGTGAAGAGAGACGATCTCTTTATCAAAAAAAAAAAAGGAGATCCGATTCGGATCGACGTGGTTCTATTGAAAGATGATGCTGTAAAATGATGTGCTTTTTAATCTCAAGAGATCTTCTTTCTTCTTTTGCGTGCTTTCGTTGTCTTATAAGAATATAAATAAATAAGAGATTATAATGGTACATGCACATGGAAAGGAATGTCAAGTGTAAGGAGAAAAGAAAAATGTGAAACTAAACAAGAACTCTACTTTTTTAAGTATGCGAGACTAGTTAACGGAAAGGGAGAAAAGGGTACATTAAATCATAACTATATTTGATGATGATAACGACTAAGGTGGTGTAGTTGTTGTTTGATTTCTTTCCCATCCGCAATAAATGTGACAAAGAAGGGGTTTAATTGGCTAAAAGAACGATAGGACGGTCGTCTCCTCTCATCAAGGTTTTTGATTGGATCCGTCGGGATGGAGGTGTAAAGCTGAAGGAGATGCGAGGAAGGAAAAAAAAAAAAAAGAACGGAGGACAATGCCTACATTGCTAGTGGAGGACACGAGTTGGCCGCTTGGTCCCCCTATCATTACGGCTTGAGTGTTGGATTTGATGTCGACCCGTTTAGCATCATCCACGACAACCTTGCCTTCCAAGGCGCGGTGGTTTAGCATATCCCACGACAGCCTTGCCCATCAAGTGCTAGTCAAGGGGATGTTGATTTTTGTTGCCCCTCTTTTCTAAATGCATGCATATTAAAATTTATTTTAAAAAAATTATAATAAAATAAAATCAATTAAATTTAGATTTTAATTTAATTTAATCAAAATTATATAATAAAAATTTTACATTGATGATCTAGATCGCTGATAATCTATCATCTCAAAATTACTTATATATAAAAAAGTATATGATTTGAAGATTTCTATTTTATGTATCAAATAGTCAAAAATTAAATAATTTTAATTAAATTAAATTAAATATATTTTTTGATCACTTGATATATAGATTAGAGATCTTAAATCATATATTTTTTTGCTATGTAACTAATTTTGAGATAACACTAGTAGATTACATCTAATAGTTTGGATCATTGATTTAGGACATCTATTAAACAGCCTTGATCAAACTGAATTTAAGCCTAAATCTAGTTGATCTTATCCAAATCTATTTCATATAGAGCCAGACTAAGATCAATTTAAATTTTGTCAAGTCAAAACTCTATAATAGGAGTCCTACATTAATAATTCAAGTTATTAAATATAATCTACTAACTTTAAACTACTTGTATATAAAAAGTCATATGATTTAAATATCTCTAGTCTATGCATCAAGTAATCGAAAATTTGATAATTTAAATAAAATTAAATTAGATGCATATATTATTAATTTTTAAATAATATATTTTTGTTGTGCAAATAATTTTAAAATATAAATCACATCTAATGGTTTGGATTATCAATATGGATCTCTCATTGTCCAATTTTAATCTGATTGAATCCAAGCCCAAATCTACTCGATCTTATCTAAGTCTGTATATATATATATATGTATGTGTATGTATATGTATGTGTGTATATATATATGTTTATGTGTATATATGTGATACCCAATCTAATAAACTGCACAAATCTTAAAGTAGTAGAAAATAATGAAATTTAACACAATCTTAAGGCATCGAAAAAAAAGGAAAAAAAATAGGGATGAAGAAAACTTCCAATCGGAGTCTTCTTCTCCTTATTTTTAGATGAAAATTGAAGTTAGAGAGGAGTTGGACTCCTCCCCTTGAGCTCTACTTAATGGGAACCCAACTCCCCTCGAGCTTTACTTAATGGAAAGAAGGGTTCCCATCCTTCCCATTGAAGATCGAAGGCACAACATCAAGGAATCAGATCAGATTTTGTGAGTTTTTACCAATAGAATTCATCAAAAATCATAGCCAAGCATCATCGAAAAAGCCAAATAAGAACTTAAGATTTTTAAATAGATCGTTTCCTTAGCTTTTCTAACCATTAGAGCCTCGATTTTGGCCAACAATCATCGGATTTCTATTGGGATAAACCAAGCCCTATTTCTCTTGTTTCTTCATTGATTTTTTTTTGAGTTTTTGACACCGTTCATTGATGCCAATCACCAAGAAGGGAAGCCTTGACTACGCCACCTGCATCACCACCGGTCATCGGTCTTTCAGCCACCAGCCACCACCACCTTTTTCCTATTTTTCATGCCCTTTTCATGATTTTTTTTGACCTACTCCATTGCCACTGGTCGCTGTCGGACCACTGGCTATGTTGCTACACCTTACTAGATCATAGACCATGGATCACAGACCACTATTCCTTGTTTTGCCAAGAAAAAGAAGAAGAAAAGAAGAAGAAGAGAAGAAAAGAAAAGAAAAAGACCTCTCTCTTCTTCTCTCTAAAATTTCTCTCTCTACTCTCTTTCTCTTTTTATATGATCTATGAACCTTGGTATGAACTGGAAATGATCTTTTTAAAGAGATCCAAAATCACTTCAATATCCATGCAATATGTTGGATCCTAATCAAGCCCTTACAAAATATTCATAGAATTTAATCACTGTTAACCCCTCTATTGAGTCATCTTAGCATGTTCTCTAATAATCTTGATCATGATTTTTAAGGAATACGTAGACTCTCTCTTCACTTTCTCTCTAAGAAGACCTATGAACCCTAGTATCGAGTTCCATCTCCTTGTCCTGTGGATTCATATTGACCCTCGGCTAGGAGGCCCTAAACTATCCCTATGCCTAGGTAACCAGTTGGACTAATCACCCAATCTATAATCTTTTTTCCTATGATTGAATTTATTAAATAAGAATTAATTATATTTTTGATATGTTAAATAGTTTGATAAATTCACCTAACAAAGTTTAAATATGTTAAGTAGCCCCGATACTTTTTACTCACTTTTGAATTATTGATTATTTTATCATAAAAAAATTATTCTATAATTTCATAAAGTAAGAATCGAGCATATGTATTATGAAACTCATAATTTATCATAAAATAGTAATTTCATCAATATTTTAATATGATGACTCGCTTACGTAATATAAACTCTATATTTATGAAATTTATGTTTTATCATGAAAAGAATGATTTTATAATTATTTTATTATTAAAAATTATTTATGGATCATGAGCTCTATAAAATTATCTAGTATCTTATTTAAATATGATTTAAAAAAATATGATTTGATGAAATATAATTTAAGAATGCTTATTTTTAGAAATATGTAAAAGACTCTCACGTAGCTATGTATGGTCGCTAAAAGTAGAAAAATCGACATTCAAAGAGCTAGCATTCGTAAGACCATACCAGTAGATAATAGTAATTGTATATGATCCTACTAATAGATAATAGTAGTTGTATATGATCTTGATAGCGGATGATAGTAGTTGGCATACGGTCCTGCTAATAGAGAATAGTAGTTATTATATGACCCTACCAGTGAGTAACGGTAGTTGGTATTTATCGATGATGGTCTTGTCATGGATATAATATAGTGACCTTAGCATTTAGTCTGAAAGAATTTTTAAGAATTATGATATGATGAAATGATAAATGATTTATGACTTTATCTATAAAGTTAACATGATTTATAGATTTCTTTGTGCTACGCATTGAAAACCATGTTTATGTAAATTGCATGATTTATGCATATGCAAGAGTATGATTGATTTATGAGATATTATTATCATGAAAGTTTTATTTTCTAATGATAATCATTTTCTCTAAAAGATTTATTGATACATATATAAACTTATACTTGATCTAGTAAGATAGTATAAGGTTTACTTACTAAGCTAGCGTAACTCATTTTTTTTCTTTTTCTTTTTTTATTTCTTATATCTAGTCGAATAAGGTTAGAAATGATAGATGATCTAGGTTTGGGGGTCTGCACTAACAAGCTTGAAAATTATTAGATGATTATGGAGTTATAGTCAATTATTTTTTATAAATTTTAAGATATAGATTTTAGTATTTGATATTGGATTTAGATGCTCTGAACTAATCTTAATTTATTTACTAGATGAATGATAAAATTAAATATTTTATTATATTTTATTTATGATAAAATTTAGCTGATTATGATTGATAGGATTCATATTATTGAGGATAGTATCTTCCTATAGCATGGCCGTGTTATGTTCCAAATTTAAGGTATGACATTTTATGATATCAGAGCAATAGATTTGATCATAGATAGAAGATTAAGCTTACGTCTATAATTGGTAGGGTCAGGTATAAGACGAGTATAGAATAAGAGATGGCTTAAAATTAAGTTACAAAGTGAAAGTATGGTAGAATATTAGATGCATCTTATTTGTTGTTAGAAGATGAAGATACCTTAAGTTTCAAGGATGAAATTTTTTTTAGAGGGATAGAATATGATACCTAGTCCAATAAGCCACATAAATCTTAAAGCAATAGAAAAAGAATTTAGCATGAATTTTAAGGCACCAAAAAAAAGAAATGAAAAAAAATAGGGATGAAGAAGACTCCAATTGGGAGTCTTCTTCTCCCAATTTCTATTGGAGTCTTCTTCTCCTAATTTCTGGATGGAAATCAAAGCTGGGAAGGAGTTGGACTCCTCCCCTCAAGGTCTACTTAATGGAAAGAAGGGTTTCCATCCTTCCCACTAGAGATTGAAAGTCCAACTTCAAGGATTCATGCTAGATTTTGCGAGATTTCATGGATAGAGTTCATCAAAAATCACATCTGAGCATTGCTGGAAAAGTTAGGTAAGAACTTAAGACTTTTATATAGATCTTTTCTCTAGCTTCCCCATCCATCAAAGCCTTGATTTCAGTTGGCAATCACTAGATTTTTCTTGGGATAAATCGAGCCTTATTTCTCCTATTTTTTCATTGATTTTTCTTAACCGATCATCCGGAAGGGAAGCCTTAATTGCATTTCCTGCATTGTTGCATGCTACCTGTCTTCTGGCCACCAGCCACCACCTACCTTCTTCCCCTATTTTTCATGCTTTTTTCATGATTTTTTTAACTTGCTCCATCATTGCGGACTTCCATTGTCGAACTATTGTCTATGCTGCTGCACCTCATCAGACCATGGACCACGGACCATAGACCACCATCCCTTGTTCAGCCAAGAAAAGGAAGAGAACAACAAGACGAAGAGAAGAAAAGAAAAGAAAAAAAGAAAAAGAGAGAGAAGGGTTCTCTCTCCCATTCTTTCATGGGTTTCTCTCTCTACTTCCTCTTTCTCTCTATCTGATCCATGATCATCAGTATGAACTTGAGATTATCTTTTCAAAAAAAGACAAAATCACATTGATATCCATCACTATAAAAAAAAAGATTATTAGCGATGGTTGATTGTCGTTGCTAATAGCATGTTAGCCATTGCTAATAGTATATATTAGCAATAGAAGGCTGTTGCTAAAAACTTATCGAAAACAACCTCGTTGCTAGTTACCATTATTAATAACAGTAATACTACTATTGCTAATAATGATAGTTAGTGATGGTATTAGCAACAAAAAGCCATCACTAATAATTTTAATTTTTTTAATTAAAGTGTTAAAAATCTATTAGCAATGATAGTTATCATCTTACTGCCATTGCTAATAATTTTTTATTTTTTAATTAAAATTTTAAAAAACTATTAGTGACAGCATTTATCATCACTAATGTCGTTGCTAATAGTTTTTAGTTTTTCTAAAAAATTCATAATTAAATATTTTAAAACCTATTTTAATCATAATAACAAGCAATAATATTTTTTAAAATTTATTATAAATAAAATAATAGTTATTTAGTATAACCATAAATATAAAATTAATTATATTATATTAAAAATATAAATTATATAATTTTATAAATTTATACTACTTTACAAGTGTCAAAATTGCATACATATCAAAAAAAAATCATGTAAGATCTTGCTCCTTGCCCTCTTTATCCTCCTCCTGCTCTTGTACATTCTCTCCAGTAGCTGATGGATCAGAGCCAAATATCTTAGCATCCTATAATAAAAAAATAAAATATTATTAATAAGTTTTGATATGAAGTGTATATGTTGATACGAAGATATATATTTCAATATACTACCTCGATTCTTGAATAAATTATTTCTATTATTAAAAATTATGTTCCAAAGTTAATCATCAGTCTGTTGATGATTGAGCTAATTCTATAAATTATATATAATTTATTTATTAATAAAAAAATATTTTAGCTTATTCATCATAAGTTGTGCATTATTTTTTATGAACTTCTGTATTATGATGAAGTTCTTAGGACTATTTAGAATCGATGAAGAAAAATTTATTATTTAGTCTTTAAATATGTTCATGATCAAATGATACATTATTATCTAGGATAACAACATTTATCGAGTATAGGTTATTATGTACCATATAGATTGGTTGTCCTTATAACCAAAGAATATAGGATGCTGGTATGGCATGCAAGTGAGATATAGGAGTACATCTGCACTGAATATGACCAACTCTATAGCATTCTATTGTCAAGATTTGCTCTAAAAGAATATGGATATAAGTATCCTTTCGATCTGATATCATCATGGTGACTTATAAGTAACTTACTATATTTTAGTGCTGGACTACCTAAATTCTAATTTAGTGATGAAAGATTTTTGGATATAGTCAAGTACTTATGAAGTCGGTATGTGAGTTAAGATGAAATTGACCACTCCTAATTTTAAGAGATGTATTATATTGTATTTTATTTACCAAAATCTTGGCTAGGATAGTCTTTATGAGGGATCATAGAACTGATTACATTGAGATGCATTATGGATGTATTTTTTTAGGATTGATGGTTTAACTCTAGGTTATCTTAAACATAGAGGTCAAAGGAATGAATTATATGGTAATCATATTCGAGTGGGTTCTTGAACGTTACTTTACATACATTCGACCTATCCAGACATTAGGTACCATTGCTAGATGGTCATTTTGATTAATATAAAAATTTATTTCTATGCTACCGACTTAGATTTGAACCTATGGGATTATATATATAAGAGATTTCTATTTGATTGGATGGTTGATCAATGATTATTAATCATTATAGGATCAAATCATCAATACAATTGATGATTGATTAAGGATTAATTAGCAATTGGATTGCTAGCTAGCTCAATTTGATTGAGCATTAGAATTAAGATCAAGTCTAATTGAATTATATTCAATTTAGTTTTGTTTAGATTTGATTAGATCAAGTCTACTTGATTTTTAAGATAATCCAATTACAAGAAAGATGAATTAATTTCTTTTTAATTAGAACTTGAGTGCACCTAATTTTTAATTATTTTAGGATTTAAATTATATTTAAATAAGATTTAATTAAATTTAAATGGACTCTTAGTTGGACTAGGATCATCCTTAATTAGGTTGCATCAATCTTAATTTAAATAGGTTCTATTTTGGTTTGACCAAAGAGAATAAGAGAGCCTAGTTGGACTGGAGCTCTCTTTCCTTCCTTACGCCAAGTCCCCATGCCCATGCCACCCACTTTTCTAAAGTTTGCATGAGATTACTCATGCCTAAAAGCTCCCCATGCATGCCTCTCTCTCTTGGTTTGGAAATAAGTATTGACTAGGTCCAACAAGGTAAGTTGTTTTGACCTAAAACTCTATTCGATAGAGTTTCAATATTCCTAAACTCTATCCACACTAGACACCTAATTAAATCAAATTTTGATCTAATTTTTGGCATGGAAAAGAAGGAATTTGTGCGTACTTTTTGGTATCCCATGACTAGAAATAATAGGAAGGCGTTCAAGAGTTGGACGCCCCCTAAAATTGGTCCCTTTGTCTTTCCATTTCTAGGTATTTGACACAAACTAGGATTTCTCTTGAACTCTATTTAAGAGGACTCTTAGCATGAGATTTTTATGAGCTATTCACCATAGAAAAAGAGAGTTGGGCATGGGTTATTAGGGTGCAAATCTCTAGGGGGCATGAGGTTTTTTTAGGACATCACCTTGGCGTGTCCTGTTGAGAGAAAAGAAAGAAGAGAAGAAGGGTCTCTTCTATTAGGGTTTCTTCCACCTTCTCTTGCTCTTATTTTTGTGAAGAAAAGAGAAGAGTCTCTCTTTTGATTTGTCTTCCTCTGGTTCTTCATCTCTTAGAGGGTTTAAGAGATATGAAAAAAAGAATTCAGATCAACCGTCAGGATAAATCTACAAAGAGCTAGCACCCCATGCAGATCTTTGATCGTCGAACCTCCGATCATTATAGGAGCTTCATGTGGACAACCTATAAAGGTCAGATATCCTATGTAGCTCTAAGCAACAATCTTATCCATGAAATCAGCAGTGAAGTTCTCGACTCCGACTTAGGTATAGAGATTTGATCTCCACAACATGTTAGATTTGATCTAGACTGGTATTGATATGATCATTATCTATTTATATTTTATTTTTTATATTTATATATGCTTTATATCATGTCATAGATCCTATTTTATAGGTATTTTATGATTTGATCATATGCATAAATAGATTAATAGGATTAATTTAAGTCTTCTACTTATATTTTTTCAAAAAAAATTTGAAATATATGCATGAAATCCTACAATTTTTTTCATCATTGGTCTCAAAGACTAGATTGATTGACATGGTATATACGCATGTTTAGATGTGATTATTTAGATTATGTCTAAATAGTATCCTTAGATTTAAATTTGAGATCAATAAAATTTTAAATTATATGGATTGATTATAAGGTTGTCCTACTGTAAGATTTACCTCTTATAATAAAAAGATTATCCTAATACGTACTAATCTAAAAATAAAATCATAAATATGTTAGATATGATCTAAATAGATTTATAGATATGAAACCATTTCAATCTAAAAATAATAATCATGAATATATTTAGATTAGATCTAAAATCGATTCATGGTTTTATTTATATCTTGTACATAGTTATTGATTCAAACATGTAACTGGTTGTTGTTTACGAAATGAGTTGATCCATTTTTGAAATGAGTCAACCCATTTAGTAGACAAAACCAAATTATAAAAATATTTTATAAAATTTAAAAATTATTTTCAAATGCCAAATTCCAATCCATCAGTTCAATACTTAATTAAGAATTAAGGGATATAAATTAGGATCTAAAATTATGAATTAAAGATCCTAAGATAAAAGCATAATATATGGGTTAATGGATTAGTATAAATTAGATCTATTAATTGGATTAGACCTAAGGTTAGATTAAAGAATAAATTTAATTAGAGTAATCGACTAAATCTAATCAAGTATTATTTTAGATTATGTTAAGGTCGTAGTTGGTCAAGTCGATGTCTTTAATAAGAACTAAATGAACTTGATTTTGGCTCAGCGGTCGAGCCCGAAATTACTAGGTAGATCAAATTAAAACTAATTAACTAGTTGATGTCTAATGTAAGTCTGGCAGTTTAGATCAGTGATTTTTATTGAAATCTACTCACATATAATTTATTCTTTGATGAGTTAATGGCATATTCTTTTCACTGATCTCACTTACCTGGCCAATATAGTAAATTAGATTTTGATTAGATCACTTAGTAATTCAAGCTGACCATGTCAACTAGGTAAATCAGTGTGACTAATTTAGGTTCTCCTAGATCAACTTATCTCTAGTTTTCATTAATTTGGCTTAGTGAAGTCAGTGGAAGGATCATGATTTGTTAATTAGTCTTCTCTCTTATCTTAAAATGAGTTAATCAAATTTTTTAAAATTATTAGATTCTTAAAAATGAAATAGCTATGATGATAACTAGATCATAGCCTCCTATTAAGTTGAGTAATAATGGATTCATTAGCTTGATAATCATTGAAGGTCCAAAGGCCTGGTGCTTATCAACTATTGAAATTATCATTCATAATATGATTACTTGGTCATATCTCTATAAATGGTAGTTAGGTTAGCTGACCAAAATTAGATTTAATCATTCATTAGTTAGATGCACTAAGTATGATCATGTTAATGGTTAGATCTAACTAGACCTTTTTATTAGAGGCCAAAGCATACTGATTAAGCTTCTAAGGTAAAATTAAATTACTAGAAGTTGTTTAAAAAAATAATTGATTAAGAACCTACCCATAGATGCACATAGGTTGACCGGCCAAAGTTGACTTGTATGCAGTTTGTGTGGATTTTAGTACCCACTAAGAAATTAAGATAATTTCTTAAATTGAAGGTAGAGGCCTCCAATTCATATAAAATAGTAAAAAAATCTTTAGATTAAGGTCCAAATCTTTAGGCTTAATAATTCATATATTAATTAAATTTTTAATTTTTTTTATGTAGTTATGGCCATTACCCTATCGCTTTGATCATTATTGGATAATAACAAGTTAACAGGACCTAACTTCAATAGCTAGAATCGAAAGTTAAAGATTATCCTGAAGCATGAGCATATTTTGTATATTCTGATAGATCCGACATCAAGAATGTGGGACAAATCGAGATACTTAGCAGAAGTGGCTCAACGATCGAACTATGATTCGTTGCATTATGATAGCGATTATGAACAATGAGTTTAGTCGTACGTTCGAGAACGCTCAGCTAGAAGATATGCTTCAAATATTAAACAAGTCTTTTAACACTCTCGATAATATTGAGAGACATAAGACTAGTTATGCTATCTTCAACACTTAGATAAAGGATGGGGCATCAGTCACTGATCATATATTGTATATGATTGAGATGCTTGAGTGCAAGCTTAGCTTTCCCTTGCATGAGTAGCTTAGCCTAATAGGATTAAGTTGGCTTGATCTAGACCTAATCCTATTAAGCTGGTCAATTCTAAGCTTTTTTTGATCCCACTTAACTAACTCTTGATTCGGTTTGATCAACCACTAGACCTAATTGAGCTTCCCAAGTCCAAACCCAATTTTATGAAGATGTCTTAGATTTGAAATTCATAATTTTTAGATCTAATTAATTTTATAATCTTAATTCTTAATTAAATTTTGGATTCATGAATAAAATTTGTAACAAAATTCTAGGATTTTAGGATCTAAGATTTTATAGAAAATAAGTTCTAATTTTTGATTAAGGACGAACGTGCAGCATCCCTACACATCATAAGAACATCCCATAGAATAGAAGAAGAAGACCTTTAAACCCTACTTTATTCTTATGACTGAACGGTCAAGGAGAATATCTTAATTAAAAATATATTTTTTAAAATAAAACTAGTTAGATCTAAATCATATATCATATATACAAAAGATCTAACCTATACATATCTAGCATACATCTCATGTATCATAACTCAATAAACCATGCATGCATTCAGATCTAAAATATCATATATTAAATCTAAAAAATAAAATTTTAAATTTTATCATATCAAAATAAAACTATTCTAGATATTTTATAGAACTATTCTATAACTAATCTAAGCATGCATCTTTCATATCTCATATGAATAAATTAAAAATTAAAAACTATATTTTTTATTTTTAAGATTAGATTACAATAATTATAATATCAAAAAAATTAAAATAAAATAGATCTAAAATTATATTTAATTAAATTAACAACATGATCATACTAGACTACATATAGAATAATTCTATTTCTAGTCTAGTCATGCAAAACATACATTATAGATCTAAATCATATAATTTTTAATTTTTTAATTTTAGATCTAATCATATCTGATGTGAAATCTAAAATTATTTAATATTAAATTATAAATAAAAATTAAATTAGATCTAAAAAAATCTAAAAAATTGCTAACATAGCTCTGATACTAGTTGAAGAAAAAATCTAATTTTTCACCGCAGGATCATCTAGATCAGATCCAAGATGAATTTTTCTATAAAATTTCTATAATCCAATTAGATCTAAGAATTCTCAAATCTGATCTTGATGATTTAATATTAAAAATTAAAAATAAAATTAAATTAAATTTAATTTTAAGTATCTTGTTGGATAATCTAATTACCCTGCGATGATCCTATTGGTTTCTGAGGTTCTGGAATGAGCCATGCACGCACCTGACCTCTATCGATATCCACTCGGATAGGATCTGATTATATTCTCCTCATGAATCTTTTTTCCAAAGATTAGATCTGAATATGATCTATAGATCCTTTAAACAATTTTTGAAGGCAGCCTGTCTATCTTACCAACACCATCGCGTAGATCCTGAATCTTGTACCCAAAATCTTGGACCTTCAACTCAGATTTGTACCTAATTTTTTAGGTGTGTAGAAGAGAGGGAAAGAGAGAATCAGAGGGGTGTGAAAGATGAGAGGGGTAGCACTTGGGCATGGAAAGGAGATCACGTCTTAAAGATCCATTAGCACAAGGGTTCTTATAGAAAAACCCTGTGCCATATAGGAGTCCCTTTTGATCAAATAACCATCTTATTTGATCTTTTGAGACTTCTAGAATTAATCTCCATGTCAAACACTAGATCTCTATCTAGTTTTGATGCCAAAAAGCCATCAAAAAGGGGGCAGCATGAGTAGATAAGGAAGAGTCCATTGTGCCTAGGACTCTTCCCTCAAGAGTTTGATCCAAATTAAACTCTATCAAAACTCAGTCTAGAAACCTCCATAAATTACAAAATTTGGTGCATCAAAAGTATGACTCAAGCTCTATTATATCCAAAAATTAGATCAATAAAATTTCTAAAGAATTTTTTAGAAGAATCTAATCAGGTGATCCTCAATTCCCTCAATTGGGTCAACTTTTGACCCTAGTCCAATTACACTAGGAATGGATTTAATTTCTATAATTAGTCTGATCTGGATAGATTTTAGTCAGATAAAAATAAATTCATTCAAGATATAAAAATAAGTCAAATCAAATTTGACTCAATTGTGATGAATCAGAAAGATTATAGAAGAAGAAAGCCAGGCTCAATCATGTGCTAGCATGATTATCTTGAACCTAATTATATCTAATCCAAATCAATCAAATTGGATTAGCTCAATTGATGATATTTAGATTTAAATTCTTATTTATGTGATCTAGTTAGGTTTAGTTTTGTATGATAATGAGATATGTCGTGATCACTATCATCGATATCATCGAAATATCTTTCGATGAACCAAAACTCTTTTGATTTATACAATTAGAATGATTGATAATTAAAATCATTCTAATTGCTTCCAAAATTTATTAGTAATACCTAGCAGTATATAGTGGTAATCCACTAGAATTGAAAGCAAACCTCTCGATGCTGTTACTTATGTGATTGGATTCTTCTATCTTGAGCCCCGACAGAATTAGGGTTAAGGTGAACTCATCAAACCCAACATCCATCATATGAATTAATCATTTGATTTGAGTCTGATGTAAAATTCTAATAGAAACTCTTTCTATCATCTTCACTCTACCATGGCCATGGGCTTAAGGATTCAATCTCATGATTATTATAGGGCTACTCCTCATCTACCGAGGTAGATAGATCTTCTATTAGTACAATCTAATTCCTACAATGAATATGCTATAGCCAATATACACCTCTAGATTTTGAATGTCTAGAAGATTGAGTTATGGTATAGTTAAACTATAACACTCTCAAGGTGAACTATCGATGCACCTCAGATCAAAGAATCAAACATACCACTATAGCATCGAGCCAGTCATCGATGAGAAGATAGACTTTCTTATGACTACTCGAGGTGGTCACGTTTAGTATCCTCATTCACTAATGAGTACCTATACTCTTGCTTTGGTATCTTCACACCATAAACTCAAGATACATCTATCCTAAGAAAGTGATTGTACACCAACCTTTTAGATCGATCATCATCCTCATGATGATCCTATAGTCAGAAGCAGTTTATGAGTTAATTATGAGAATTCATGTCTTAAATTTTTAACTCTTAAAAATATAAATTATCATTACCATTAACTCAAAGGATGCATCATAGATACTTTAAATACATTCTATGATAGAAAATAATTTTTTTATTAATTTATAATCAAAATTATAAAATTATTCTTAGAAGTATATTACAAGTGTGTAGCCAATCTAGCTTTTAGGATACATATCTAACACGTCGCCCTTAGAATCATTAAGATTAAATACAAAATTAGCTTCAACTTTGTTAGATAACAGATTAGCTCTATTCAAAGGAGCTGTCATAAGTTCTTCATCAACAAGGAGCTCGGTTAATGTTGGATCTTCCTCTTGATAAGCTTTTTCTTCATGTTGATCTAAATTTTCATCCATTTCTAGTTGAGTTGGTATGTCATATATGCCTCTAGGTATTATTTTTGTATGATATGCCAATTACCTCGATACTTTGAATCCTTTAAATATATTTCTTATTTTGCTTGAGTTGCTAATATATATTGCTCATTCTAGTATCATATTCATGCAAAATTTATATTAGTAAAGTGTGATCAATATGAATATTGATCTTCTTGTTGCTAATATCCCATCATTCACATTAAAATAAGAATACCAAATTTTTTGATCTATACTTTATTTCGATGATATCTATCAATACACCAAGATATTCACTCTCCTCTTCTCCTTCATATGCTATTGTAGCAATCCCAGTATTCTGGATTTATTTTTGCATCTCAAGCTCTCTTATGTAAAATCTCATTCCTTCAACGATACAGGGTGCATAATAATGAACCCTTCGATCAGAGCCACAAGCTAAATCATACAACTCATCGATCGTACCCTCTTCTTTATTGAAATACTTAGATTTTATCTACAATGTAACATAAAAAATTATGTTGGTTTAAATAATTAATTTTATAATTATAAAAATATAACATAATACTAATAGAACTTACATGGTCTCTAAATCATTTTGCAAATTTTCTCCTATATCGCGATCATCAACATCTGTATTATTCTTTCTGGATATTATACTCTTGTGCTCATTGCAATAAGTCATAATTTTTAATTTTACATCGACATGAAAAAATTAGTTAAAATACTAAAAAGTATGCTAAAATGGTACTTAATCAAATCTTCAATTTCTTCATAATTATTTAGAATATAGAAGTATCCCTTGGATAGCTCATTCATGTCCATAAACTCATATCTCCTTCCACCCATGAGTCAAACTATTTGTTTGAATATGAACAATCTTGATTCATCATCATTTCATTCATGGTCTATGTTATGATCTACATAATTGAATCTTATTTTGATATTATCAAGATACATCGAGTAGAATGTGACACACTCTGCAACTATGTATGCTTCTGCTATGGATCCTTCAGGCCATACCTTGTTGCGCATATACTTTTTAAGGATACACAAGAATTTATAAATAAAAAATAATTTAAATTTAATTAATATATTTACATCTTATAATTGATATATCAAAAAAATTATGATTTCTTTATCTTTCAATAATATACATCCACCGATATTATACCGGACTGGCCAGAAGAGCTTCCTTTGGAAGATGAACATCAGGTGCACCATAATTTCAAAAAATGATGATCGAAAGATTTTTTTTAACTTATAAAGATGAGTGTAATATCCTTCTAAAATTTTTCAATTAAGTTAATCTTCAATTTTTGGCAACACAGTTCTTGAAAGAACACTCCCAACATGAGAGTCATGACTTTTCATGCCAAAAATATTATCGTCATTATTGCCAACACACCATGATATATTTGAAGTGTAAGCATCAGAAAATCTTGCAGTTTTGAACCATCCATAGAAATTCTTCATTTCCTTGCTAAATAGTGAATAACATGTAGGTGGCATAAAAAATGTTTCACCTCGATGAACTAAATATAACTCCAATCAGATTCCCATTTCTTGCAAAGCAAGGTGAGCTTTTGAATTATCTTTTATTTTTTCTACGATGTTCAACACTGTACCAATGATATTAGCATAAATATTCTTTTCAATATATACTATATCTATGTTATGATGAAGTAGTAACTGCTTCTAGTAGGATAGTTCAAAAAGTAGGCTTTACTTCATCCAGTTCAGCTCAGCTTTAGTACGCTTCTGCTTACGAGTACCCAATGTTTTTCCAAATTTAACATTTCTAATGGCTTTAAGTTATTCTAAAACTTTCGCTCCACTTAACTCCTTAGGTGGTGGACGTCAATCGAACTTACCATCAAAGTATTGATTATAATAGATCCTACGAGAATGATTAGCAGGTAGAAACCATCGATAACCCATGAAGCAAATTTTCATTTGATGCTTTAAATATAAGGAGGACATATCCTTGTTGCATATTAGACATGCCAAATATCCTTTGATACTCTATCCAGACAAGTTTTCATATACAGAAAAATCATTTATGGTCCATAAAATTAAAGTATGCAACTTAAATGTTTTTTGACTAATAGAATCATATGTCTGCACTTCATTTTTCCATAGCTCCTTCAGATCATCAATTAAGGATTATAGATATACATCAATTTCATTACCTAGTGCTTTCAGATTAGGAATCAATAGTGACATAAAAATAAATGGCTCTTTCATGTACTTCTAAGGTGACACATTATACACAACTAGCATCATATGCCACATTATATACTCAAATTGCCAAAGGGATTAAATCCATCTGTTGCTAGACCAAGCTAGATATTGCATGGATCACTCACAAATAGTGGATGCTTTGCATCAAAGTCTTTCCATACTATAAAGTCAGTCGAGTGGCTAAGTATGTTCTCCTCCAGAACCTGCTGCTCATGATGACATCTTATTTCTTCAACTATCTTGGTGGACATATACAATCTTTGAAGTCTTAGAATTAATAAAAAATATCTCAAAATCTTATGAGGTATCTTCTTTCCTTTCCTATTATTGGTTTTGTACCTAGGCTCACGACATTGCAGACATTCTATTACTTATTTGTTCTTCTAATAAAATAATATACAATCATTTTTGCATGCATGTATAGGAATATAGTCAAGTCCTAATTCTCGCATGTATGTTTTTGCTTCAAAATATGATTTCGAAAGTCTCAATCCATTGGAAAGAGCTACTTTAATCAATGCTAAATATTGGTCAAATGACTTCTGACTCCAGTGATTCACAATTTTAATATGAAATAATTTGATCAAAAATTCTAACTCGGAGAACTTTACACAATTTGGATAGTGGCTCTCATGTATCCCTTACAAGCTTTGCAAACCATTCAGAAGTGTCTTCTACCTTATTAATATATTGTTCATGATCAAAACTATCTTTAGATGCACTAGTACTCATGAGTACATTTGAGCTAACATCCTAATGTAAATTATGCAATAATAAACCTGTACCATGTTTGACAGGTTCAACAACATCACTATCATCTTCAATATCATTATCATCACACATAATTTCATTCGAATTACCCTCCCCATGCCATATCCAGTGAGTATACTTCTTATCCATACCATAACATAGTAGATGCTCCTCAATAAGTGATATATGATGATATACCATATTGACATATCTCTTGCATGGATACTTTATCCGACTGGCATTGTCAGCTTTACACCATGTAAACTCAATAAAATCTTAGACACCTTTTCGATATTTAGGCAAGAAAATACCCCTAATATTTATCCAATTTTTGTCGATATCCATCCAACAACAAAGAAAACTGTTAACAATAAAGAAAATAACCCTTGCATTCATCCAAATTGGATCCTGGACCAAATTCTGATCCAAATGATCAATTGATTAATGTACATAATTCATTCAACTTTTATTGATATCCATCTGACAATAAAGAATAATGCTTAATGAATCTTAACTCCAACTCCTTCCTAATAGGTATGGTCTTATCTCTTTCAAGAATGTATTATTTTTATTGCTGCCACAGCTTTGCTCTTTATTCCATATACATACTAAATCCAACAGTATCTTCCTACAATTCTCCAATACACGATATAGATGGATCATATTTTAACCATATCTAATATGTATGTGGAGAGCAAATGAGATAACTGACAAAATTTTTTATAATACACTACAATAAAATCTATTTTTTGCAATGTAAAAAATTCATCATAAATAGTAAATTTTCATCGTTAATACGTATTAGCAATGAAAATTTCATCGCTAAATTTTTTATCAGAAAAAATGAGATCGTAGATAATATTTATCGATAAAAAATATTTTATCATCACTAATAATAATTTTTTATGATGAAAAATTTTCATCAAATATTTTTTTATTCATTAAATTATTTATGATGAAAATATTTATGATGAAAAGTCATAATTTTTCATCATAAATAAAAAATTATTTATGATGTAAAAACTTCATCATAAATAAAAAATTATTTATGACAAAAATTAGTCATAGATAAAAATTATTTATGATGAAAATTTTTTTATATCATAAAAAAAATATTTATGATGAAGTATTTTTCATAGCAAATAATCCATTATTTGCGGCAAAAACTTTTCCATCATAAAAAATAATTATTTATGATGGATTTATTTTCATCAAAAATAATTATTTTTATGATGAAAAATATTTTATTACAAATAATTATGTCATAAATTATTTTTAAAATAAATATAAATTTTAATTTATATTTTTAATATTTATATTTATAATTTATAAAATTAAAATTTAAAATTCATAAATAAACCCATAAATAAATTTCATCATTTCATTATATAAAAATATAATTATAAAAAGTATTTTTTATAAATACAAAAGATTCAAATAAGAATAAAAATATATAAAAATAGGCTGTCGGCCTTCAAATATTGATATCAGAAGAAGGAGAATGAGCTAAAGAAGGAGAGCACTCGGAGGAGCTTGGACCGGCCTGCTGCTGTCTCATCAGTTGCATCATCTACTCCATCTGCACTATCTGCTCCATAATCTACGTTTGGAATAGCTGGTACTCGTCAATACGTATAGTCAACTCAGCAGTCCACTATCGATCCTCAACAGCTTATCTCTGTATCTTTGCCAGTTGTACATCACAGGCAGCAAGGATGTCAACCTTGGATGAACATGAAGATGAAGGAGCTCTGATTCTATATGCTAGCCTCCTAACATAATAGGATCTCATACCAAAGCATCTAATCATAGATCTTATCATCTATAGGTGCGATCGAGTCCTCTAGAATATCTATTCTAAGTTTGTACTGAAAATTAAAATACTAATAAAAAAATAATTAAAAAAACTTACATAAAACTCCTGACTTTCCGTCGTTCAGTTCCCTGACCATTACAAAATATAGAATATAGATCTACTTATTAATATCCATATCCTCCTAATTTCTAGATTTTTCTTTGAATCATAATAATCGACTAATGTATCATCTTCTATCTCATTGTCATTTATGAATCGATCGTCTCCCAGTGAATCATCAAGATTACATACAAAATCAGCTTCAACTTTATTGAACGACGAATCAGTCCTATTCAAAGGAGTTATCATAAGTTCTTCATCAATAATGAGCTTGATCAATATTTGTTCTTCCTCTTGAAAAGCTTTCTCTTCATGTAGATCTATATTATTGTCCATCTCTAGTCGAGTTGGTATATCATATGCGCCTCTAGATATTATTCTTTGTACAACTTGCCAATCATCTTAATATTTTGGATCCTTGAAATATATTATTTATTTTGCTTGAGTTGCTAATATATATGACTCATTCTGGTACCATGCAAAATTTATATTGGTAAAATGTAGATCGATATGAATATCGATTTTCTTATTGCTAATATCCCACCATTCATAATGAAACAAGAATACCAAATTTTTGGACCCATACTTCAATTCTATGATATCTATCAATACACTAAGATATTCAATCTCTTCTTCTCTTTCATATCCTATCATAGCAATCACACTATTCTGGTTCCTTCTTTGTATCTCAAGCTCTCTTTTATGAAATCTTATTTCTCCAATGATACAGGATGTGTAGTAGTTAATCTTTCGATTGGGACTACATGCTAAATCATACAACTCATCGATTGCACTCTCTTCTTTATTGAAATACTTAGATTTCATCTACAATATAGTATAAAAAATTATGTTGGTACAAATAATTAATTATATAATTATAAAAATATAATGTAATACTAGTAAAACTTATATAGTCTCTAAATTATTTTGCAAATTTTCTCTTATGTCGATTATCAACGTTTGTATTATTCTCGCTGGATAGTATATTTTTGTGCTCACTACAACAAGTCATGATTTTTAATTTTATGTTGACATAAAAAAATTAGTTAGAACACTAAAATTATGCTAAGATAATATTTAATTAAAATTTTAATTTCTTCATAATTATTTAGAATATAGAAGTATGCCTTGGATAGCTCATTCACGTCTATAAACTCATATCTTCTTCCACCCATGGGTTGAACCGTTTGTTTGAATATGGATAGTGTCCGTTCATCATCATCCCATTCATAGTCTGTGTTACGATCTGCATGATTGAATCTTATTTCAATATTATCAGGATATATCAAGTAGAATGTGAGACACTCCATAGCTATGTATGCTTTCACTATAGATCCTTCAAGTCGTGCCTTGTTGCGCACATACTTTTATAGGATACATAAGAATTTATAAATAAAAAATAATTTAAATTTAACTAATATATTTATATCTTATAATTGATATGTCAAAGCGATTATAATTTTTTTACCTTTCAATAGGATACATCTACCGATAATGTACCAGACCAGCTAGAAGAGCTTTTTTTGGAAGATGAATAGTTAGGTGCATCATAACATCAAAAAAAGATGGTGAAAAGATTTTTTCTAACTTACAAGGAATGAGTACAATATCCTTCTTAAACTTCTCAATTAGGTTAATTTTTAATTTTTGACAATATAGTTCTTAAAAAAATACTCCCAACTCCATCAATGCAGCCTGAACATCATCACACAGATAACCACACATCACCATAGGAAGCAAGCATTATATCATCACATGGGATCCATGACTTTTCATGCAAGAGATATTGCCATCGTTGTTGCTAATACACCATGATACATTTGAAGCGTAAGCATCAGAAAACTTTATAGTTTTTAACCATGCATAGAAACTCTTTTTCTCCTCACCAAATAGTGAATAACATGCAGGTTATATAAAAAAATTATCACCTCGATAAACTAAATACAACTCCGACCGAATTTTTATTTCTTGCAAATCAAGGCGAGCTTTTGAATTATTGTTTATTTTTCTTGAGATGTTCAACATTAAACCAATGATATTATCATAAATATTCTTCTCAATATGCATTATATTCATATTATGACAAAGTAGTAGCTACTTCCAGTATGGCAGTTTGAAAAATTAGCTTCGCTTCCTTCAATTTAGCTCAGCTTCGGTACGCTTCCTCTTGTGAGTACCTAATATTTTTTCAAATTTCATATTTCCAATGGTTTCAAGTTGTTCTAAAACTTTCGCTCCACTTAACTTCTTAGGTGGCAGATATTAGTTGGACTTACCATCAAAATATTGATTATAACAGCTCCTCTAAGAGTGATTAGCAGGTAGAAACCATCGATGATCCATGAAGTAGATTTTTCTTACATGTTTATCAAAAATAATTATTATTTATGATTAAAATTTAGATTATATCATAAATAATAGTTTATTTTTAATAAAAAATTTCATCATAAATAGTCTATCCTTTTATTTTTTTAAAATTACCTATTTCAAGGTTGATTATTTATGACATAAAATTTTCATCATAAATAATTATAATTTATAATAGAAATTAAAGTTACGTTGCAAATAACTAATTATTTACGATGGAAGATTTCCATCATAGATAGTTATTTTTCTTAAATTACTGATTTAAGGTTGATTATTTATAATAAAAAAATTTTATCATAAATAATTCATTATTTAGGAGGAAATTTTAGTTTATGTCATAAATAAAAGATTATTTATGATGAAAAATTATTTTCATCATAAATAATTTATTAAATTATTTATGATGAAATTTTTTTTTATCATAAATATAATTATTAGGAATAAAATTATTTTTATTATAAATAATTTCATTGCAAAAAATGAGTTTTTCTTATAGTGATTTTTGAACGTTGGAGATGGAAAACTAGTTCCATTTCTAGCTTTAAAAATTATAAAGCTTGTATTTAACTCTCATACTGTTGCTCTTAGTGAATGTGATTTTTGTCCAAGTTTTTTATTGAATATCATTTTTATAGATCTTTTGGCCAAAAATAGTTATGAAATTTTAATAAAGAGAAATTTTTGTATTATCATTTTGAATGGTCTTACTATTTTTACTAGATGATTAAGCAATAGGATTTATTTTTTATCATAATCTATTAATATGATCTATTCCACTGATCCTAGAATAGATAATATGTCTGAAATCTATCTTTGACACTATAGGCTAGGTCACATTAACAAGAACAAAATAAATAAATTGACTCTAAAAAATTTTTTTAAAGTCAGTGATTGTGAATTACTTTCAATCTATGAGTACTGTCTTCTTAAAAAAATGATCAAGTTATCTTTTACTGAAAAAGATAAAAGAGCCAGTGAGTTTTTAGGTCTAGTAATATGCTGATAAATGTGGACCTATAAGCACAAGTACTAATAGAGTATATTTTTGCACTACTACAGAAAGGACTACGACAATGATTTGTACCCACTGCCGTAGCCTAAAAAATCACTGTCAAAGGCTATTGCAGTGGTTAGCTAATTGCTACCACTGCAGCTATTGTCGTAGGTCTATGACAGCAGTTATTATAGTAGTTCTATGAATCACTGCCATATACAACCTATGACAGTAGTTTCTAAATCGTTGCCATAGGTTGAGCTATGACAGCGGTTTTCTAACTATTGCCATAGATTTATCTATTACAGCGGTTACAGAACCGCTACCATAGATTTAATGCAACAATTTCATAGTCGCTGCCATAGATTAATGATAGTGGCTGACATGTAACTTATGGTAGTGCTAGATACGCCTGCGATAGTAATTTTGCAACCATTACCGTAGCTTTTGAATAATAAAAAAAATATATAATTTTTAATTTTTTATATATTTACCTGATAAATGTAGAGATATATATAATATAAGAAAATATAACAAAATATTATAAATATAAGAATATTTTTAAAATACTTAAATTTTATTATCAAATAAAATTTATTATAATATTTAAAAAAAATACATCAAAATTTTTTTAAATCTACGTCATCATCATCATCGAAAGATGGAGCATGAGCTAGAGTTGCTGGAGCCAAAGCTGGAGGAGCTGGAGTTGGAGGGGCAGGAGCTGTAGGAGCTGGAGTTGGAACGTCAGCCAACATGTCCTCAAGATCCACGAAGTTAGCTTCAAAATGCGTGCTGAGCCTCATCACCATGGCAGTTAGGATGCCTTCTAGATAAGATGTGCGCTCCTCAGCATGAGCAGCCCATGCCATAGCTTGATCTACCCATGTCATAGCCTGAGCTGCCTATGTCAATGCCTCCTCAAGCTGCTCCCAATTAATGACATAGAAAGCATGTAAAGAGATGCTCGCCTTAGACTAATAGCTCGTCGATGTATGTCCGGGTCTGCATTGGATCCTCCTAGAGTGCTCAGGCCCCAAGACCTAAGATAGATGGTCATGGAGGTCAGAAATGTCTGAGCCCTCACTTGCGAGCATATTTAACTGCTCCTATAATTATAAATTTAAATAAAATTTTATAAAAAATGCTATAATACTGATCATATATACTAATATATTTATTACTTATAAAAATCCTCTCGATCGTGGTATTCATCAGCCTACCTTTCTTATCCATATGGTTGGATCGAAAGATCTCACTATGACGGACATTACTCTATCTCTCATCAACTATAACAATGGATCAATTTATTAGAAGCATGAAAAAAAATATCAATTTAATTTACTAGTAAGATTCAGAATTCATTACCTCTCTATGCACACGATTGACCATAGACTCACAGCCTCGAATGTACATGTACTCTTGGGCTGCACGATTCTCTCAGTTCTAATAGGAGGTAGCGTAACAAGTATTTAAATAAATAACAAATATTTAAAAAATATTTAAATATAATTTTAAGTATATTAAAAAATTTAAAAGTTAGAAATTTTATCTCGAACTCCTAATTCCTCTAATGCCTAACCATCCCCTCCCACTGACTTGGAAGACGGTCTTATATCCAAGGAACAAGCTTTTTTAGAGTATCTCATCGATGCTTGAGTCATTCTCTATAGAGCTTAATCTTATAGCCCTAGTACAACTCCCTAATCTTCTTCAATCGGGCATCTCGAGCCCTCTTATGATTTGAAAAGTCATACCTTCTCTATACAAAGTTATCAAAAGTCAGTTACCAAATTAATCTAATCAAATAAAATATAAATATATCAAATACATAAATATAATTAAGATATACTTATCCATATCTCCTTCCACACCCGGTCTCTGACACCAGCATCCATCAATCGTCAGTCTATGGGCAATATCAAAATGATGTCAGACCGTCTCATTAGCACTTCAAAAAAAAATACATTTCTCGTGCGGTCTTTCCTACTAGCCTCCCCTCCACATAGTATTGCATCATCATCTGATGCTGGCAGTTCAACACATGCGACATACATGTAGGACCATGAAATATCCTATTGGATGATGCACCTGCAATGAAAATATATTATGCAAATATATAAGAGTGTACAATAACTATATAAATAAATAAATAAATAAATGATATAGTAAAAATGTACACTCACTAGCCATTGGATTATGCGATGTTGATTGATAGGAATGCGATGTTATCGTTAAGACATCGTATTTATCAGTTTAATCTGACTTTTTAAAATAATTAAAAATACATAGATAGTGATGAGTCAGGTCGAATCCATAGGGAAGGTAGTATTTTTAGATTTAAAATCTTTGATTTTTTTTTTTTTTAAAAAAAAGTTTTGAAATCAAAAGTGAAGTCAGAAAATAAAAAGTAAAAATTAAAAGATATAGAAATTTAAATTTGATACTAAGATCTACTAGTTAGATCTTAGCATCTATTTGCAATAAAATAAAAAATAATATTTTAAAGTACAGAAATTAAATTATAATAAAAATATAAAATATAAAATTAAAAAGCAATAAAAATAAATATTGCAATTAAAAAGTTTCAGAATTTAAATACATAAAATTTAAAAAAAAATAAAATAGAGCCTGATCTCTGATCTTGGATCGGCATTGGCAGAAAGATGGTGTAGAAGCTCGGCTCTTCTTCTCGGCACCCGTTGCTTCGAAGCAGCCTTTAACCCATAGCCTGGCTTCGCCCTGTACCAAAGCTTCACCTTGATCGGAGATATTGATTTTTGATGGCCTGGGGTCCTTTTTATAGAGCTAGGAGGGCTGGATATTTTTTCTAAAGGCAATATGGGACTAATGCCTTTGTAATCATCAAAATACAAAGAAATTGGATGAAAATTTGAATCAAAATAGCTCTGATATGACTCTGGTAAATCTGATGATAAAATTCCAGCCGTTCAACAGGAATCCAACGGTCAAAAAATCATCAAAATCGGATGCAGATAAGCTCAGATCGGGTCGGATTAAATTCTGGCCGTTGGATCGCGCTTGATCGGAGGAAATCTGGCCGCAAATCGCGCTTCGAGGAGTCTTGATCGCCGTCCGGCAGCGTTTCTGGACCGTCGGATCATCGCTTGGATCGAGCGCTGCCGTCCGATGGTGATCCGCGTGATGTTTGTATCTGAATAAAAAAATTCGGAAGCAACCACGGCCGTCCGATCCTGACCGCAAACAACCAGATCCGTCCGATCGCGCAATAACTGTTCCCATGGACCGCGTGGACCGGCCGCACCGCACACCGCAACCAATCAGCGCCGCTGTTGTCGGACGAAAAGACTGAAAATTACCCTTGTGAGCCGCGATAAATTTCTGTAGACCCTTAAGGGGTCTAGGTCCACCACGTGGCAATCTCTGATTCGCCGGAATTTGCTGAGCTGGCGGTCCACGCCTGGATCGTGGACCGGCTGATGGCTTCAACTGGGCTGAGTCGGCTTGATGGCTTGGCTTGGCGGCTTGGTGGCTGTGCGGCTTGCGGAGTGCGGCTGAGCCGTTTGAGCCATTTTTTTTTATTTAATTTTTATTTATTTTATATTTTTAAAAATTCATATCTTTTTCATTTTAGCTCCGTTTTACTTGAAATTTATTTCGTTGTGATCAAAAAAATGAGCTCTTTCTATTGATAATAAAATTTTATTTTTTAATTTTTATTATTTTTATTATTTTTTAATTAATTTTTTAATTAATAAAAATATGAATTTTTCAAAAATTATATATAAATTGATTATTAATTCTTAAAAATTAATATAAATTAATTAATAAATTAATACTTTTATTGGTGAATTTATGATGCTTATCACACCCCCCAACTTAAGCTTTGCTCGTCCTCGAGTAAAGAAAGAATTTAGTTTTAAATACCTTTTAACTTTAGAGTTTCGAATTTTACCTAAGCAATTTTCAAAATGGCCATTGATATTCAGTAGAGCTTAAATGAGATATATCATTGGGGTATTAATACTTATCAATAGAAAAATTAAGTAAAGAACATTAAATTTTTCAGAACTTTTTCTAAATTATTCCACTTTTATCTCTGATTTGTCTAAACTTTCATATAGGCAGGTGTATTGCTACTTTCCATCCTTCATTTATTAATTTTTATTTTTACATTGCCCACTTTTTGATGCGAATATCATTGCTTACTTAGGCAACGGGACCCGGTTACTCGGTGGGAAACCAAAACTTTTTTTTTTTTTTTTTAACGTTTGTACCACTATTGAGTGTCTTAACTCCTTAAGCTTTCTATTTGATCCATGTAGCGAGTCTTGGGCCAATGACTCCCAAACCAGTTGGCTTTAGGGCACTAGGTATAGAATACCCCTCGGGCTTACTAGCTCGAATCAAATAGGCTACGAGTTAAGACTAGCTTTACAACGAGCTTCTTTGCCCTTCCCACCTTTTGACGCGAAACTCAATGCTTGCTTAGGCAAAGAGGCCCGGTTACTCAGTGAGAAGTACTTGAAAACTATTTTATTAAAATAAATTTTTATATGAAGAAACGTATAGTTACCCTACACAAGCCTATAAAAAGTAGACTTTTCTTTGATGCTAGTAGAAATAATTAGAAATGCTCCAAGAAAAATTTTTTTTATGTTCTAGGACTTAACTCTTTATTGAATTTTCTTAATACTTGATTCCTCAATATCTCATAGATTCTCTGATCTGTGTATCAATTTTCTTTTAAAAATGCTTAGTTTTATTCAATTCTTAAGCATAATCAAGGTATCTAAATACTAAATACTAACTTTTTCGAGGACTTAAAATTTTAAAATTTTTTTATTTTTCTCTCCCCCCAACTTAATCGACATTGTCCTCAATGGAGAAGAAAAAATAAAGGATGTAATAAAGAACATGGAAGAATACACCTAACTCAGTATATATATTTTTTTTGGTCCAACACATGCCTTTAAAAATTTGAGCTCTCCCTCCAACTTATTCAAATTATCCTAAAAAGAAAATAAACTAAAAAGATAAATTAGATAAAAACTAAATATTGGGTTGCCTCCCAACAAGCGCTAAGTTTACCGTCTTCAGCCAGACACAATGTAGCTCACTATCCTGTGTCGAATATTGGATTGACAAATTCCAATGGTTTTGGATTGCCAATCTCAGAAAGTTGATTTATAATCCCATTATTGATATAATCATTTGTTAATTTTAGGGATATAATTTGTGATTCCATTCTCAGACCCATGTTTATTAAGAATTTCTCCTATTTGTTTTTCTAAAATGCTCATGAATGGAGTTTTATTAGGAGTTAAGTTTGATTCAATGGGTGCTGGAATGGTGACTAAAGGCGGTTTTAATTCTGGAGGTAAATTATTATGTGATCCTGCTTAAACAACTCCATTGACATTTCATTACATGCCTTTTGATTTTTATAAGAAGAACCAGCTTCTAGGGTTGAAGGGAATAGGACATTAGGTTTATAAGTCTCGGGTAAATCATCTATTCTCTTTTCCCCTTATTTCTATCTCATTTAAACTGGAACTAGCATCAGTACTAATTCCTGGCTTGGGTTCTTCTATGTGGTTAGTCTCAGTACTAACCAGTTCCTTTCTAAATTTTTATTTTGGCTAGCATCAGTACTAGCCTCTCTCACCTGGTCTTGGTATGGGTCCATAAGAATCCTATAGCTTTTAAGTTCAGGAATTACTTTGGTATTCTCAAATTGGAGATTCTTAGATGAAACATTAGATTGATAATTTAATCCAGGTGGTTGGTGGTCATTAGGTGGGTTGTTTGAAATTGGTAGGTTCGGTAGTTGATCTAGTTCTCTCCTCATGTTAGACTCAACTAATTATCCTATTTGAGCTTCTAGTCTGGCGATAGATTGCTGTTGAGTTAGAATTAATTATTGTTGAAGTTGGTTAAATCTATCATCAGCTAGATTGGTCTGTTGAGGAGGTGGGTATGAAGGGCTGATTATAATATGATGGCTGGTTAAACTGACTAGGCTGACCATTATTATAGGCATTTTGGTATTGGGATTATTTTGATAATTTTGCTCAAGTAAAATTTGGGTCTGAGCCTGAGTCTGTTGGGATGTCCAAGAAAAATTAAAGTGGTACTCCAATCTGAATTATATGAATTTGAAAATGGATCATTAATCAATTTGGAGTATCCTTTAGCAGCTTGGACTTGTTCTTGAATAAAAGATAAAAACTGTGCAGTCATAGGACATTCACTCACATGATGGGTTGGGCTAACATAGATTGAACAAATCTCCTGATAATTAGAAGATGATGTAAATTATGTAGGAGATTGTTGTCCTAGGGTTAGGACTTGATCTAATTTCTGAGCAAAAAGGTCCACTTTATTTATCAAATTTGAATCAGCCTTAGGACTAGATTCTAGATGTTTAAATTCATGAATTCCTGCCCGGGTTTGGTAGAAAGATAATGAAGCATGGTTAATTGAGTTTTCACTTAGGATTTCAAATAAGAAATAAGCTTCATCCTTACTCTTGTTCATGAATGCACCTCCATAGGATGCATCTATCATCTGTCTGTATTGATCTTCTAAACTCTCATAAAAAGCTTGAACTATTTGCCACTTAGACAGACCATGGTGTGGATATTTTCTAAGGAGTTTCTTAAGTCTCTCCCATGACTCGTGAATCTGTTCCCTTGGAAGCTGAGCAAATCCAGTGATAGTTCATCTCTTAATGTTGGTTCGGCCTATGGGGTAAAATTTTTTAAGAAATTCACTTTGCAAGTCAGCCCAAGTTTTAATTGGTCTTCCTATTCACCCAAGCAAGTACTTGGCTTTATCTTTTAATGATAAGAAAAATAAAATTAGTCTGAGGGTATTATTAGTTAAATTTTGAATTCTCACCATAGAGTAGATTTCTAAAAATTCATCCAGATATTTATAAGGATCTTCATTGATGTTCTTATAGAAAGATAGAAGCATATGGATTGTAGTCGGCTTGATCTCATAGTGGGTAGCATGAATTTCAGGTAATTGGATACAAGTCGATGGGTTATAGATGGAAGGAATAAAGTATTTCTTCATCTGCTTAGGTGGTTCTCTAAAATTTTCAGCCATTTAGTTATCAGATTTAATATAATTTAGCCTTTTAATTTTATGGTTGGGTTCAACTAGATCAGATAAAGTGATTTCCTACCGTGCATGCACTAGTACAACCCTATCGTGTTGTTCAAAAAAAATTTTTAAATTTTTTTAGAATTATATATATATATATATTATTATTATTATTATTTTATTATATTAAAAATTAAATTTTTTAAATTATTTTATTTATTAATTTTATTTTACTTTAAGTTAATTATTATTTTTAATATTTTTTTAGTTAGTTTAATTTAATTTTTTATTTTATTTTATTTTTAGAAGAGAAAGAAGAAGAAAGAAAGAAGAGTTCTAAAGAACAGGTCCTAGAACTAAGAAGAGAGAGAAGAGTTAAGTTTAATTAGATTTGATATTGGTTAGCAACCAAGTTGATCAATCAATTCTGACATGGTTATCCTAGATTTAGATAGCTCCTAATTGCCAAGGTCACCTTCAAGCCCTCCAAGTGTAAGATCAGCCAGTCAACTGGCCAGGTAAGTATAAGATCGGTGGGAGTCCCTCCGTTGCTTGCCTTAGATACCAATTATGCTTAGTCAGATAAGCAAATAGAACCAATTAAAAATTACCTTCCTTCGAATTCTGTCATTTCTGAACCATTTTTCTAGACATCAGTCAAATTGACTAATCCTAATCTGATTCAACTCTTAGGGTTCCTTATCCTATTGAGCTCGAGTTCCTAGGGTTGATGTCTAATTGATTTTAAAATTAAAGGCTTAAGTCAATGCAGGATGTTGGTTGGTTGTTTGTGGGCCAAGGAAGGGTGATCAAATCTCCACCTTATCTTATTTAATTAGGTTATGCCCTTAATTTGATTTAATATGATATACAAAAAAAAAAATAAAAATTCAATCAAAGGGTTCTATGCAATTTAAACTAGATGCATGCAACTAATTGTATTCTGAAAGGCTTACCTTGCATCCAGCAATCACCAAAAAAAATAAAATTAATATGATGCATGCTCTAAATAGTTAAAATTTCTAATCTTATCATGAGACTTTTAATTAGATTTAAATAAATATTTTTTTAAATTAATTTAAAAATAAAATAAATAAATAAATAAAAAGAGGACTAGGGTTAGGATTGATCTCACCAAAATTAGATGCTTTCTTCCTTTTCTCTTTTTTTCTCTAAAATAAATAAATAAAAAAATTAGTAAGCAATATTTTAAAAAAAATATTTATAATTAATTTATAAAAAAATTAAAGAAATCAAAGAAAAAATAGCATCTATTCCATCCCCAGCAATGGTGCCAAAAACTTGGTGCATTTGTTAAAATTATTTTTAATTTATTTAAAATAAATTAAAGAAATTAAAATAAAAAATCAAAAATAATTTTTGGCAACGGCGCTAAAAATTTGATAGGAATGCGATGTTGTCGTTAAGACATCGTGTTTATCAATTTAATTTAATTTTTTAAAATAATTAAAAATATGTAGATAGTAGTAAGTCGGGTCGAATCCATAGGAAAGGTAGTATTTTTAGATTTAAAATTTTTAATTTTTTTAAAAAAAATATTTTAAAATCAAAAGTGAAGTCGAAAAATAAAAAGTAAAAATTAAAAGATGCAGAAATTTAAACTTAGTACTAAGATCTACTAATTAGATCTTAGCATCTACTAACAATAAAATAAAAAATAATAATTTAAAGTATAGAAATTAAATTATAATAAAAATAAAAAGTATGAAATTAAAGAGTATAAAAATAAATATTACATTAAAAAATTTATAATTTAAATATATAAAATAAAAAAAATAAAATAGAGTGATCTCTGATCTTGGATCGACATTGGTGGAAAGATGGTGTAGAAGCCTAGCTCTTCTTCTCGGCATCCATTGCCTTGAAGTAGCCATTAACCCATAGCCTAGCTTCACCCTATACCAAAGCTTCACCTTGATCTGAGATGTTGATTTTTGGAGGTCTGAGGTCCTTTTTATAGAGCTAGGAGGGTTGGAAAGTTTGCTTCTGGGCAATGTGGGACTAAGGGTTGTTTTAATCGTGAAAATAGAAAGAAATCCAAGTGAAATTTGGATTAAAATAGCCCCTATTGAGTTCTTTTAATTCTGGCCATTAGATGGTGATCCGATGCTTCCAAAAATATCAAAAATAGATGTATAATGGTCCAGATCAAGTTGGATTAATTTTTGACCATTGGATTGTGCTTGATGGAGGAATTTAGGTCGTTGATCAGTGCTTGAGAGTTTGATCACCGTCGGAAGCCTTTTGGACCGTCGGATCGAAGTTGGAATCAAGCGCTGTCGTTCGATGGTGATCCGAGTGAAATCAGCAATCGGAAAAAAACTTAACCGTCCGATCTTGACCACAAACAACCACCACCGCACGATCGCACGTTTATTATTCCCATGGACCGCGTGAACCAGCCACATCGTGCACCACAACCAATTAGCGCCTTTTATTGACAGATGAAAAGACCAAAATGCCCTGTGAGCTGTAATGAATTTTCTGTAAACCCTTTAGGAGTCTAAGTCCACCATGTGGCAAGCTCTGATTCGTCGATGTCTGCTAAGCTGGCGGTCCACACTATGCTGTAGATCGGTTGATGGCTTTTGAGCTTGAGTCGACTAGCGTGGATGACTTGGCGCACCGACTTGGTCGGCTTGGCTCGGCGCGTTTGGATGCGCCGGCTGCTATGGCATGGCAGCTTGAGCCGTTTAAGCCATATGTTATTTTTCATTTAAATTTTTTTATTTTATTTCTTTAGAAATTCATATCTTTTTCATTTTAGCTTTATTTTACTTCAAACTTATTTTATTATGATCAAAAAAATAAGCTTTTTTTATTAATTATAAAATTTTATTTTTTTATTTTTATTTTTTTAATTAATTTTTTAATTAATAAAAATATAAATTTCTTAAAAATTATATATAGATCATTAATTCTTAAAATTTAATATAAATTAATTAATAAATTAATATTTTTATTGATGAATTTATAGTACTTATCATTAATGCTAGTGGAGACTCATCAATGGGTGGAGCATGTGCTGGAGATGTGGCTGACATTGAAGGCTCAGATACTGGTGGAGGAGTAGATACCGATAGAGGAGTAGATGTCGATGGTGCCTGGATAGTCAATATGAATGTGGATGAAGTATGCTCTACCTGCAACTCAGATTCAGAGCTCTGCGTAGCCCACCGAGAGGCAGGGATGAAAGCTAGATGGCATTTTGGTGCCATCGTGATCTACAACGTTAATGAACATTATTTCTTTTAATCTGATAAATGTATTTAAATATATATAATATAAAAAAATATTATAAATATAAGAATATTTTTGAAATGCTCAACTTTTATTACTAAATAAAATTTATTATAATATTTTTTAAAAAAAATATCAAAATTTGCTAAATCTATATCTAAGTTATCATCACCGGAAGGAGATGGAGCATGAGTTAGAGAAGCTAGAGCTGGAGGGGCTAGAGCTCAGATGTTGATGGAGTAGATGCTGGTGGTCCCTAGGCAACTGATGTGAAGGTGGATGGAGTATGCTTTGCCTACGACTCAGATGCAGCAGAGCTCCGCATAGACCAAAATGCCTATATATGGTGCAACTCCACTTAGAGGGGGAGGAAACCGTTTTTATCATGTACTATAATTTATCGAATATCTACGACGAGCTTAACTTGTCCATGTAGACATATCAGAAAGAACAATCATCTAGATTAACCAAAATAAACTTTTATAAATTTTAACATTGATTTTTAATGCAATATTTTTTAGATACTACTAGTTTTCTCTACTAGATACATGCTTTGGTATGTAGCATTGCTAATAATGTTGCTTACTAAAGCACATATCTAATAGAAAAAATAAGTAGTATCTAAAAAATATTGCATTGTAAATCAATGTTAAGATCTATAAAAGTTTATTTTGGTTAATCTAGATGATTGTTCTTTCTAATATATCTATATGGACAGGTTGAGCTCATCGTAGACATCTGACAAATTGCAGTACATGACGTGGAGGGTTCCCTCCCCCTTCGAGTAGAGTTACATCGCATACCAGGCATTTTGGTCTATGCGAGATAGTATTTCGGTGTCATCATGACCTGCAACGTTCATGAACATTAACCTATATAATATTAATGAATAATAACCTAGTTCATGACTGTCGGCATGGCCCAGAACCCATCGACTGAGATTTTCTTATTGACCGGCATGGCGCAGGACCATCCACGATCGCTGACACGGCACAGCCCCATCCAAAATCCATCAATTCAATCTAGAATCTACCGACAGGAGTTCTCTTATCCACCAACATGACCCACTGTTGGTAGATAATTATAATATTTATTATAAAAATTTTAAAAATTATTATAAATATTATAAGTGATTAATAAATAATACTATAAAATTAAAAAAAATTATATCTATGGCTATAGAGAGGGGGTTGCATCGAAAGCTCCGAGGATCATCGGTGATGGTGCTAGAGGAAGATGATGGTTCTAGAGGTAACCTATGAAACAAAAGCAAGATACTGAGATAAAGAGAGAAGAGAGAGAAAGAGAAAGAGGAAAGAGAGAGAAAGAGGGGAGAGAGAGGGAGAGGCAGCCCGGGGAGGTTGCCATGATGGGGAAGTCGGGGGAGGGTGGTGTGTGCGCGATGACAGGGAGGGGCGGCCTGGGGGTGGGGTGGTGGGGGTTGAGGGTTGAGCGGGGAGGGGCGGGGGCACCGAGAGGTGGGGCGGTCGGGGATGGGAGGGCCAGGGAGCATGGTGATGGGGAGGTCGGGGGGGGTGCACGATGATGGGGAGAGGCAGCCCAGGAGGTGGGGGGTGGCAGGGGTTGGGGGATTGACCAGGGAGGGGCCGAGAGGTGGGGTTGATCGGGGATGGAGGATCGGGGGCAAGCATGGTGATAGGAAGGCCAGGGGGTGTACGGTGATGGGGGGGCAGCCCGCAAGGTGGGGGTGGCGAGGGTTGGGGGATTGATTGGGAAGGGGTGGGGAGGGGTTGAGAGGCAGGGGCGGTCGGGGATGGGAGGGCTAGCAGGGAGAGGGAGGCACCAAGAGGCGAGGGCAATCGGGGGGGAAGGAGGGGTGGCACGGACCGGGGAAGGAGAGGGATGGGGTCTCACCGATGATGGAGAAGAGGGAGTGAGAGAGAGAGTGCATGAGAGGGATCCCAATTTGGGGGTGGGTTAATTTTAACCTAACCTATGGTAGTGATTTTTGAACCACTGCCATAGCTCTACGGGAGTGGTTCTTGAACCGCTACCATAGTAGGTCTTTGGCAGCAGCTAGAAAATCGCTGCCATAGGTCTATAGCAGCAATTTTTAGTAACCACTGCCATAGGTTGCAAATTAAATTTTAATATTTTTATTTTAAATATTATATAATTTTAAAATTTAATGCTCATCTTCATCATTCATTATCTAAATAATTACCATTAGAGTGTCATCACAAAAGATCGTCTCGATCTGATGGCCTTAGCTTCATCGAATAGAAAAATTTAATTTTGATGACCACGAATGACAATGCGATAATTTAATAGATGGAGATCTTTAATGGATCTAAAAACCTACAATGATGATCTCGATGATATTTGTAGCATACTATTAAAGTTTTACTTAAATCAGATATTGTTATCATGGTCATTTTAGTATGGAATGATTTCAACCGTTAAATTAGAAGCAAGTGATCAAAGGACTAAACAACATCCGATTATGAAATAATTTTTTAATTAAATGATCTTTGCTATAATTTTAATTATTTTATATGGTGATGATCATAAAATTTAAATCATTTTTATATGAACTATTCACATTAAGCAGATTTTGAAAAAGCACGAACATAATTACCAACGAAGCTTAAGAATGGTTATCAAGCGACGTATAATTTTGGATCGTTCTTAGATCCACGAGTTGAATTTTATGATCACCACCATAAAAATAATTAAAGTAATAGCCAAGATCATTTATGAAAAAAATTATCTCATAATCGAACGTCGTCTGGTCCTTTGATCACTCATTTATCATTTAACAATCAAAATTATCCTATACTAAATTAACTAAGATAATGATATTCGATTGAAGTGAAACTTTGATAATATTCTACAAATATCACCAAGATTATCATTGCAAATTTTTGGATCTATCAAAAGTATTCATCTATCAGATCATCATGTCGTCATTCATGGTCGTCGAAATCAAATTTTTCTAATCGATGAAGCTATGACCATCGGATCGAGGCAATTTTTCATGACGACACTCTAATGATAATTATTTAGATAATGAATGATGAAAATGAGTAATAAATTTTAAAATTATATTGAACTACTGCTATAGAGTAAAAATATAAAAAAAAAGATATGACAGCGGTTACATTGAACTACTGTTATAGGCCTTGTTTGACCTATGGCAGCGGTTATATGTAACCGCTGTCATAGATTGATCTATTGCAGCGGTTAGAAAAAACTGCTATCATATATCGGATCTATAGCAATGGTTCGGTATAACCACTGTCATAGGTCGGATCTATGGCAGCGGTTCTTTATAACCACTGCGATAGGTTGACCTATGATGGCGGTTCTTTATAACCGCTACCATAGATCCTATTATAGCAGTTTCGAAAACTGCTACCATAGTATGCGCTGTTGTAGTTCTTTTTTATAGTAGTGTTGCTTCATTATATTTATTGATGACCTATCTAGGTATGGGTATGTCTATTTGATGAAATACAAGTTGAAATCTTTTGAATTGTTTAAATGATTCCGTAATAAGGTAGAAAAGCAAACTAAGAAGAGTACTAAAACTCTTCAGTTTAATTAAGAGGGTGAATACCTTTTCAGTGATCTTCTAACATATCTATGAGAGAATGAAATTCTCTCCCAATGGACTTCTATAGAGATACTATAATATAATGGTGTGTCTGAAAGGAGGAATCGGATTCTGTTAGATATGATCCATTTCATGATGGATTTTGCCAGTCTGCCAATCTTCTTTTAGAGATATGCACTTGAATCAACTTGTTATTTTCTTTATAGAATTCTGAGTAAATTTATAGCTAAAATGCCATATGAGATATAGATAAGACATAAACCAATACTTTTACACCTTAGGATTAAGGAGTATCCGGCTTATATCAAATATTTAATGATAAACAAGCTTGCACCTAGATCTGATAAGTGCATTTTTATAGGATATCTAAAAGAAACTAAAGAATATTATTTTTATCTTGTTGATGAACAAAAGATATTTGTCAGCCTTGAAACAATCTTTTTAGAAAAGAAGTTTTTTATTGAAGAAACTACTATTTCTAAGGTTGAACTTAAGAAAGTTCGATAGGTAGAAAAATCGATACATGTAGCTGAACCTGAATCAGATTTAATTAGATTAAATCTGGAGCCCAATATACCTGCATCCTTAAGGCGATCCAGTAAAATATCGTAACAGCAAGATAGATACTATGATTTTTTGATTTGAAATATGATCCTATCGAGCTCGATAAGAATGATAAAGATCTGATCATCTATATAAATGCAATGTAGATATCTGATTCTAAAAAATGGCTTAAAGCCATGAAATCCAAAATAGAGTTCATGAAGATCAACGATGTATAGATATTAGTTGATCCACCTAAAGGGGTTAAACCCATGGGATGTAAGTGGGTCTTCAAAAGGAAGAGGTAAGCAAACAATAAAGTGGAGACTTATAAAGCTCATCTAATTGCTAAGAGATATCGTCAATGTAATGATATAGACTATGATGAGATATTTTCTTCTATAGCAATGCCCAAATTCATTTAGATGATCCTTGCAATAGCTGCCCATCTAGACTATGAAATCTAGTAGATGGATATAAATATAGTTTTCCTAAATAGAGAGTTGAAAGAAGAGGTGTATATGATACAACCTAAAGGATTTATATCTGAAGAAAAATTGAGTTTTCCGACCGCAGGATGCATCTGATAAGATCGAATTTGCAATAGAATAATTTTAAAAATTTTCTATAATTCAATCAAATTTGAGAGTTCTCATATCTGATTATATTAATCTAACATTAGAAGTAAAATAAAAATAAAAATAGTGACAACAATTATCACCTGATTGGATAAACTATTTATCCATTATGATGATCTGATGATTGATCTGAGATTCTGATTGAGCCACGCATGCATCCGACCTCTATCGGTATCCACTCGAGTCAGATCTAGAAGTCTCCTCCTTCTAGATCTAATCTTCAAAGAATAGATCTGATGTCTTCCCATAGAGCCTTCAAATCAAACTTTGAGGGTTGTGCGTTCATCTCACGAACACCATCGCCTCTCGCTGATCTTTGCACCAACGGAACTTGATCTTTACTTGTAGGTTTTGCCCAACACTTGGACATGGAGAAGAGGGAGAGGATCAGATGAGGGAGGCATGGAGATTGAGATTTTGATAGGACTTTGCCGTAGAGAAATCGCGATGCACAATAGCTTGCATAAGGCCTTATTTATAGACCTAGTCAACAGTCCCTTTATATATGACTTTGAATAGATCAAAGCCAACATGCAGGACTCTCCAATGATCTCCATGCCCCACACCCCCTTTTTAAGATTTTTGTTGCACAAAAATTAGGAGAAATGACATGGAACCCTTTAAGATAGGAAGCATTAAAGCAGGAGACTCTTATCTTCCTAGAGTTTGAACTATTCAAACTTTTGACCCATTCAAACTTGATTTGAATGGAACACCTCCATACATATCCATAAGGGCACACACCATAAAGGGCATGGCCTTCTTTTCCTCAAAAAATCCCATATGGACGTGCATCCTCAGATAAATTCTAGGGGCGCATGCCATATCTCTTCTTTCCTGCAAACTGGGTCAACAATTAACCCTTGTCCTACTTCCATCTCATGGAATTTTGGACAAAATATTTTCAAGTTCCATCCAATAAATTTATGTCAAGTCCTAATCAAGTTAGAATAAGCCTTGATTAGGCTAGGACTCGGTCTAGTCAGATCAAGAAAAATTCATCTAGAATTTTTAGGAGAGGCTTGTCTAAATTTTATCTCATAATTTTAGAACAAGCCCTAATCTGGCAAAGACAATCCTTATCTTGTTCCCATCTTATGAAATTTAGGATAAACCTTGATCAAGCCAGAACAAGGTCTAGTCAGATTTAGACAAATCTACATAGAGTTCTCGGATGAGCCTTGTCCAAATGGTTCTAGAAATTAGCAGATCTTGTCCTATTTCCATCCGATAGATTAGGACAAGCCTAGATCAGGTTAGGATAATATTTTTTTAATCTGGATAAGTTTCAGTCAGACTAGGATAGAGCCATACAAGGCTCTTGGATGAGCTAAATCCAATTTGGCTCACTCGAGACGAACCAAAAAGATGACAGAAGAAAAATATTAGGTTCAATCATGTGCTAGTACGATTTTCTTAAACCTAATTAGATCTAATCTAAATCAATCGAACTGGATTAGCTCAATTGATGATATCCATATCCAAATCTTTGTTTGTGTGATCAATTAGGTTTAGTTCTATATGATAATGAAAAATGTCATAATCTCCATCATCGACATCATCGAAACACCTTTCGATGGATCAGAACCCTTCCAATTCACATAATTAGAATCATCGATCATCAAGATAATTCTAATTGATCCCAAAACCACTAGTGACATCAAGCAGTATATGTCGGAAATGCACGCTCTTTCCACATGAATCGACGTGGCCATTGGTGATTAGCCAAGCAACAAGAAAGTACTTCTCAAAGATTTAATGTGGAAGCACGATCAAATAATTCAATAAATAGAGAAGAAGAGAAGAAGAGATTTTTGAGAGTAAAGAGCTTTTATTCAGTATATTTCAGCATCCCTACAATCTTGACCTATTTTTAGTATATATACTTTACAAAAGATCAAGTCCAAGCTCATAGAAAAACTCTTTAAACCCAAACAATCCACGTACATAAAATAATAACCCACAAAAATTGAGCCAGCCCAGTTTTAGACTGAGCCGGCTAACCTACGACTAGGTCAGCTTAGTCCCAGACTGAGCTAACCTAGTTTTGTATCGTGCCAACAGTCCAAAAATGCTGCTTTCTGTCTGAATTTTTTTTTGAGACCTAGCCGACCCAGTCCTGGACTGAGCCAGCTAGTTCTCAACTGAGTCGGCTCAATCTCAAGGTGAGCCGGCCTAGTTTTTGAACTTTGCTATTGAGGTTGATTCTTCTTTCGACTCGCTTCCATCTTTCCATGATCTATCTTCTCATATTTCCAAGATTTGAAAGTGCCACTTCTAAGCTCACATTCTCTACCTTGATGCTTTCAAGTCTTTGTGAACTCATCTCTTCTCAATAGATCCATCCATACCACACATCTCTAAAAGCTGTCACTGGAGAGTACCTTCGTGAGTGCATCAGACTGATTCTTCTTGGTATGGACCTTCATCAGTTTCACTTTACCTTCCTCCATCATCTCTCAATCCTATGGTACCTTACGTCTATATGCTTTTTGCGTGCATGATAGACTAGGTTCTGGGCCAACAACAGAGCACTCTAACTATCACTGAATAGTATAACCTTTCTCTGCTCTACCCCCAACTCATCAATCAGCCTCCTAAGCCAAAGAGCTTCCTTTGCAGCCTTCGTTATCTCAATATACTCAACCTTTGTGATAGACAAGACCGTGATTGGCTGAAGGATTGATCTCCAAGATACCGATCCACCATATACGCAGAAGAGGTATCCAGTAGTAGACCTTCTTATATCAAGATCATCAGCATAATTTGCATCAACAAATCCTTTCAAAGGATCTGAACCTTCACACATCTTCACAGATTATTCTACAAATCCTCTTGGCTATCCATTAAACACCAAACCATAATTCCTTATTCCATGCAGATATCTCAATATCCATTTCAATGCTTTCCAGTATTTCTTCCCAGGGTTAGCCATGTATCTACTAACCGTGCTCACTGCATGTGCTATATCTGATCTATAGCATACCATAGTGTACATCACACTACCTACAGCATTTACATAAAGGATTCATTTCATGTACTCTCTCTCCTCTTCTGACTGGGGCTTCTATAACTTAGAGAGAGACATATGGCTCGGTAATGGCGTCTCTGCAGGTTTGATCTTCTCCATCCCAAATCTCTTTAGAACCTTCTGGACATACATTTCTTATGACAAATGGAGCACTCTTTTGTATCTATCTCTGTAAATCTCCATTCCAAGGATTTTCTCAGTTGGACCCAAATCCTTCATCTCAAACTTAGATGATAATGCCCTTTTCAATCTTTTCATAGCATCCATGCTTCTACTGGCTATGAGCATATCATCTACATACAATAATAGGTACAAAGCATCCTCCTCATCTACATCCTTGACGTAGATACAATAATCATGTTCATATCTGCTGAAACCCAAGCTCAAGACAAAGCTATCAAACCTTCGATACCACTAACAAGGAGATTATTTCAAGCCATACAACGGCTTTCTGAGTAAACATACCTTTTCTTCCTATTCCATCTTCATGAAACCATCTGGCTGCTTCATGTAGATTCTTTCATCCAAAGTCTCATGAAGGAAGGCCGTCTTCACATCCATCTATTTCAATTTCATGTTATGATGTGCCATCAGTGACAGCAAAACTCGAATAGATATATGACGCACCATAAGAGAGAAAATTTTCGTGTAGTCAATCTCTTCTCTTTGTGAGTATCCATTTGCTACCAGCCTTACTTTGAATCTGACTCCACCTTATTCTGAAGGTACTTCTTTCTTTGTGAATACCCACTTTGAGCCAATAGGTTGAGTATCCTCTGGAAGATCCACCAGCTGCCATGTCTAATTCTTCTCGAGTGATTCCATCTCCTCCATCATGGCCTGTATCCATAAATCATGATCCTCACTCTCCATGACTTCTGCATAATTCTCTAGATCTTCATTAGTAGTGATGAGTAAATAGGAGATAACCTCATCACTGCCATATCTAATCGGTCTCCTAATAGTACGCTGGAGCTTGTGCAAAGCCACTCTCATTGGCACATCTCTGCTTGATGTTTGTGGCTGCTCCTGTACATCTTTCTGAACTATCGGCCCTCCATGCTGATTTTCAATCTGAGATAATACTTTTTTGTCCAACTCCACCTTAATAGGAACACTCCTGTAAGTGGATGTAACATGCATGCCATCATTCTCTGACTGGCCACCGTTGTTCATCTTTGTTTTCTCAGTTTCATCTATCTCAGACCTCCTCAAGATACTTTTCTCATTGAAGATAACATTCCTGTTGATCACTGACTTCATGCCTGAGAGTTTCATAGCAGGTATCCCTTGACTTCTTGTAGATACCCTATGAATATCATCTTTTGAGATTTTGGATCCAATTTACTCCTCTCGGTTGCCTCCATATGTGCATAGACTGTGCAACCATAGATTTTCAGATGGCCAAGCTTCACCTTGTTTCCACTCCAGACCTTCTCTGGAATTTCTCCATTCAGCTTATAATGAGGGGATCTATTTACAAAAAAATAAGAAAAAGTTAGAGCATCACCCCAAAAGAACTTTGAGAGTGATGTCTACAGCCTCAAACTCCATGCCTTTTCGGTCAGTGTCTGATTCATCCTTTCTGTGACACCATTCTGCTGGAAAGTCATCTTCACCATGTAATGGTGTTTGATACCATTTTCTCATAGTACCTCCTGAACTTCAGGCTAGTATACTCCCCTCCATTATCCGACCTCAGACACTTCACCTGTCTTCCTGACTCCTTCTCTACTTCAGCTCTTCTGGCTCTGAACCGAGCAAACACTTCTGATTTTTCTCTGATCAGATAAACCCACACCTTCCTTGAGAAATCATCAATAAAAGTGACAAAGTATTTTACCCCACCTCTAATTGATAGAGGAGCTAGTCCCCACACATCCGAGTGTACTAAATCCAGCACTTCCTAGCTGCGCTTGGTACTTCTAGCAAACTTTATCCTATGCTATTTGCCAAAGATGCACGGCTCATAAAGATCTATGCCTTCTTCAAGACTGGGATCATATCTCTTCTGCTTAGTTTAGTGAGCCCACGGTCACTCATATGATCCATCCGATAATGCCATAGTCGATATAAAATCAGCTCCTTCTGTGCCATTGCTAGCACCTCTCCACTATCATTTACCACTGAGCCTTCCATTCTATAAAGATTGTTGCTCAGTTTTCTACCTCTCATCACCACTAAAGCTTCTTTGAAAGTTTTCAGACATCCACTCCCAGCCTGACTACTAAAAGTATAACCCTGCTCCTTTAGGTAGCCCAAAAAAATCAAATTCTTTTTTAACTTTGGTACATGCCTGACGTTTGATAATGCACGAATGATCCCATCATACATCCTCATCCTAATAAAGCCAATTTCATCTACTTTGCATGGATGATCATCTCTAAGGCTGACACTTCCACCATCGACCTTCGGTAGATAGCAAACCACTCTCGATGAGAAGTATAGTGGTGCGAGCATGCTGAATCCAATATCCACATAATATTGTACTCTGTGGATCTATCTAATACAACTCGTAGGACTTTTTCACTGCTTATAGAAGCTATATCATCTTCCTTGCTGGCCTTCTCTTTTTCTGATCTCAAAAGGGGACAATCTCTCCTTAGGTGTCCAGGCTGATGATATTTATAACATTTCAATATCATCTTCCTTTGATCACGGGACTTTCACCTGCCCTTGGATTTTCCTCTTATTTTCTCCTTTGATATTTCCTATCTTTTGTTCACAGTCAAGATCACAGACTTAGGGTCTCCCTTGCAGATCTTTTTTTTTTTGCTTATTTAATCTGAGCACACCAACAACCTCTTCATAGTTTAGGATTTTTTTTTCATAAACTAAAGTTGTTATGAGACCATCATACGAACTTGAGAGAGAACATAATACCAGCAATGCCCGATCCTTCTCGTCGATCCTCATATTCAAACTCATCACCTCAAAACACACCTGATTGAACCTTTTGATATATGCAATAAGATCTTCACCTTCGAACATCCTCAGACTATACAACTGTTTCTTCAACCACAGCTTGTTCATCATATTCTTTCCCATGTATGTATTCTCTAGTCTCTTCTAGAAATCCTTTGCCATAGTCTCTGTGCAAATCTCAGGCAAAACCTGATCAGCCAAGCACATCCAGATTATGCTAAAAGTAATTTTCTCCAACTTTTTCCAATCCTCAGCACTGATCTTTTCTGGCATTTTTTTTATCAAGATCTTATAGATCTTCTGCTGAACAAACAAGTCCTTTACTCTTTGCTGCCATAGAGTAAAATTTTTCTTGCCATCGAACTTTTAAAAATCCATCTTGAATCCACTTGATCCCATGACTTCAAACAAATCAAGAACAAATTTTTAACATCCTTCATGATCTCACACACCAGCAAAACTACCCTTCAAAGAAGATCTAACTAGCCCTAGATCCTCTTTCCAAACTTCTATATCATCGTTCCTCCGTGTAAACAATCTCTACCTCAATCTAAAGACAACTATAAAGCAAACTAAAAGTTTTAGGATAAAACTTGATACAACAGATCCTGGATGTAGTAAACCCTAGGTGTCTTCCTTCCTTCCATGCAACACCGCTTTGATACCAAATGTCGAAAATACATGCTCTTTCCACATGGATCGATGTGGCCATCGGTGATTAGCCAAGCAACAAGAAAGTACTTCTCAGAGATTTAATGCGAAAGTATGATCAAATAATTCAAGGAATAGAAAAGAAGAGAAGAAAAAATTTTTGGAAGAAAAGAGCTTTATTTAGTATATTTCAGCACCCCTACAATCTTGACCTATTTTTAGTATATATATTTTATAAAGAGTCAAGCCCAAGCTCATAGAAAAATATTTTAAATCTAAACAATCCACGTACATAAAATAATAATTCACAAAAATTGAGCCGGCTAACCTGCAATTGGGTTGGCTCAATCCCAAACTGAGCCAATCCAGTTGTGTATCATGCCAATAGTCCAAAAATGCTATTTTCTATTTGAATTTTTCTTTAAGACCTAGCCGATCTAGTCCTGGACTGAGTCGGCCCAGTTCTCAACTGAGCTATTTCAGTCTCAAGGTGAGCCAGCCCAATTTCTGAATTTTGCTATTAAGGTTGATTCTTCTTCCGACTTGCTTCCATCTTTTCATGACATATCTTCTCATATTACTAAGATTTGAGAGTGCCACTTCTGAGCTCATAGTATATGGTGGTAATCCATCAGAACCAAATAGCGAACCTCTCGGTACAGCTACATATGTGATTGAATTTTTCTATCATGATCCCTGATGGGATTAGGTTAAGAAGAACTCATCAAACCCAACATCCATCATATGAATGAATCGTTCAATTCGAGTCCGATGTGAAATCCTAATAGAAACTTTTTTTATTATTTCACACTATTATGGTCATGAATTTTAGAACTCAATCTCATAATCATCATAGGATCACCTCTCCTCTACCGAGATTGATAAATCCTATCTTGGTGTAATCTAATTTCTATAATGAACATGCTATAACCAACATACACCTCAAAATTTTGAATATCTAGAAGATCAAGTTATGATATAGTCAAACTATAACATCCTCAAGATGAACTATCAATGTACCTCAGATCAAAGAATCAGACACATGTTGCAGCATCGAGCAAGTCATCGATGAGAAGGTAGCCTTCCTTATGATTGCTCGAGATAGTCACGCTCAGTGCTTTTATTCTCAATAAGTACCTATACTCTCACTCTGGTATCTCCATATTGTAGACTCAAGACTCATCTATTCTAAGAAAGCGATTGTACACCAATCTTCAAGATCGATCACCATCCTCGTAATAATCCTATGATTGAAAACAATTATGAGTTAATTATGATAACTCATGCCTTAAATTCTTAACTCTTGAGAATATATATTATCATGTCTATTAACTTAATGGATGTATCACAGATACTTTATACACAATGTGATAGAATAAATGACCCATTAATTAATTTTAAGTCAAAGTTATGAAAATGCTCCTATAAAGTATTTAATAAGTGTCGGCCAATCTGGCTTCTAGGGTATACATTTAACAAACTTCCATCTGACCAAAAGTTAATTGACTACAAATCTAAGTCCCATCTTCTTAAGATGGGCTTGGATCTTCTATGGGCCTAAAGACTTCGTCAGTGGATCAACCACATGATCTGCAGAGTCGACTTTCTTAACCTCGACGTGTTCTTTCTCGAGGTAATCATAGATAAGATGGAACCATCTTTTTGAAACTCTTGCAACTTATAGTACCTCCATTACATAGGAACAAACTTTTAGATGTCGACTTTCGATTATCTATGTCAGACATAAAGTCTGAGTCTATATAGCCCTGGATCTGAAATTCATCATGCTGAACCTCTTCAACACCTCCTCTATGTGAAAGACCCAGCATCCTCTTCAGTCTATCTCTATAGACCTAAAATGAAGGATGCCTTACCTAGGTCTTTCAGAGAAAATTTCTTAGATAACCATATTTTGACCTTTGTCAGTATAAAAATATTATTCTCAATCAAGAGGATGTCATCCACATACAATATGAAGAAGACAACAACGCTCCCACTGACCTTCTTGAACATACTTGATTTCTCCTCATTCTTGATGAAAATAAATGATTTGATTACATCAAGCATTCCAACTCCAAGATGCTTGCTTAAGTCCATAGATGGATCTTTGCAGCTTACAGACTTTTATGATCACCATCACTAGATGTGAAACCAAGCGGCTATTTCATATAGATATCTTCCTTAAGATATTCTTTTATGAACTTCATTTTTCACATCCATCTATCATATTTCATAATCAAAATATGCTGCAATGGCAAGCAATATGCGAATGGATGGTCACTAATGAGAAGGTATCCTGATACCCTTTCGCCATTAGCCTAATCTTGAATGTCTCTATATTCTTAACTACATTTATCTTTCTCTTGAAGATCCATTTACACCCAATAGGTACTATACCTTTAAGTAAATCTACCAAGATCTAAATTTGGTTTGAGCACATCAAGTCAATCTCTGACTTTATCGTCTCTAACTATTTCTCGAAGTCGATATTTGATATTGTCTCATCATAGATTCTGGGATCATCACCATGAACCCCATTTTCTATGAGAAATATTTTCTTTACATCCTCTAAAATAGTACCTAAATACCTTTAGGAGGATGAAAAATTCTATTTGACCTATGAGGTGGATGAGATAGTGAATTATGGATCGGCTCAAACTAACTGGGTTTCTCAGGTTTCTTAGCTCTTTGCTCTTTGGAGACTTTCTCCTCGAGCCTAATCTATCTTCCGATGCCACCATCTTGAATAAACTATTTTTCAAGAAAAAGGATGTGTTTACTCACAATCATATTATGGTCCTTGGGAAGATAGGAATAATATCCTAATGACTCTTTAGGATATCCAATAAGCCAAGCTCTAAGGAACCTAGACTCTAACTTGTCTCCCGTCGAACAATCCAAATTTTGAGATAACTCAGACTTGGCTTCTTACCATGTCATATCTCATATGTAGTAGTAGGAACAATTTTAGATGGAATCCTATTTAGTAATTTGATAGCTGTTATTAAACTATGTTCCTAAAGAAACTCAGAAAGATCTGTGAAACTCATCATGGATCAGACCATATCTAATAGGATTTGATTTCTCTATTCGAAAAATCCATTAAGTTGAGTCATTTCAGGCAAAGTCCATTATGAGACTATGCCATTATCCTTGAGATGGTTCAGAAATTCTCAACTTAGGTATTCACCTCCTCGATCTAATCGAAGAACTTTAATAAACTTTTCAGTTTGCTTTTCTACTTCGTGTCTGAACTCCTCAAACTTTTCAAAGACCTCAGACTTGTGTCACATCAAGTATACATATCCGTACCGAGATAGATTATCGATAAAGATAATAAAGTAGTCATAATTATCTCTGGCCGACACATCAAATGGGCCGCACATATCTATATGTATCAAGGCAAGTAGGTCTATGGCCCTTTCTCCATGTCCTATAAAAGAAAGCTTGGTCATTTTGTCTTGAAGGTAAAATTCATAAATCGGATATGACTCAAAGTCAACGGATCCATTAGTCTGAATTTTTTTAATTATTAATCCTATCTTCAACTATATAACCTAGTCTTAAAGTGCCATAGATATCTTTCATTAATACTATCTCTAGATCATTTTGATCATATGGCATTCACATTTTGCTCGATAGACTCAATGATGAGCATTCCTTCAAAAGGTCCTTCTTTCTGTTTATTCTTCAGGCTGGCCAAGTACCCAGGATAGTTTCACTTTCAATAACTATCGAAGTTGCAGTGAAAATACTTTTCCTTCTCCACGGTCTTCTTCAGCTCGTCCTTCTTTTCTCCTCTATTTTCTAGTACTTCACAGACTTTTTCTTCTTTCCAAAAGACTTTCTCTTGGAAGAAGTCTGCCCCATAGCCAAAACTGAGTCTTTTGAACTCTTCAAAGTTTGCTCAACAGTAACCAGCATATTCATTAACTTAGCCAAGGTGCACTGGAGCTTATTCATATAGAAGTTCATGATGAACTGCCCATACGAATCACTCAAGGATTGCAAGATCACATCCATCTGCAAATTCTTGTCCATCAAGACATCGAGTTTCTCAAGCTCTTCTAAGTCTAGGAATATCATCAACCAATGATCTTGGATCGACTGTCCATCATGCATCTGCGCTTTAAATAGTCTCCTAGAGACTTGATAATGCATTGCATGACTTTGATCACCGAACAGCTCTTGCAAGTGCACCAATATTTGGCGAGCAGTCTTAATATCTTCATGTTGGCACTGCAACTCATCTGATATTGAGCCCAACATATAGCACCTAGCTTTGTTATCATTGTCCGACCACTTTTCATGAGATGCTCTTTGATCTGCGGTCGGACGTGCTGATAAAATGTGGTTGGTCCTGGTTCAATACATAGGTCAGCCATTTCGAACCCAAAATAATTTTGAAGTTCTTTAGCCAATCCTTATAAATTGGTCTAGTTAACTTGTGGGTACCTAAGATTTGAGCTAGGAGTTTTGATGTAGTTATTTTTCTATAGAGAATCAAAGTTTCTAGTTAGACTTATAATTTGACTCAATCAATTTATTTAAAAATTTTATTTTTAAATAAATTAAACTTCTATTATTTTCTCATATTCTTATACTTTCTTGGTAGAGATACAAAAATCTCTATGATCATTGATTTCTAGTGGGCGGTGCGGTTCCATCGACTGGCTCACCACCTCATCTAACAGTTATTGGTGATGGATCAGCCAGTGAGTGGACAACTTTGTCTAATATTTTTTTAAATATGGTGCATCCAAACCTGATCTCTAATTCATGAAGCTCACCATGTCTGAAATATTGCTCCACTCCTTAGTTAAGTCAAACCCACCATTTACATGAATTAGATTTCTGATTGAATTTCTCATCATATCCAAAATATTGAGCTTAACCCATCCTCTAATCCATAGCATCCAATGCCTAATAGATATGGCTGCATCTTTTTGATGCAACTAAACCATTGTATCCAGTCAAGAATAATTAACCCCGAGAAGGATCCGCACATCTATAGTGGTGGAAGACCTAGAAATTAATATTTTCTTAGAAAGATTTGATTTGATCTCTTAGACTCAACTGGTCATACCATTTATGACTAACCTAGTGGCATAGGTTAGCTCGAATCGTTAGCCACCTCAAATCAGAACTTGGTCGACTCAATCGGCCAGGTAAGTGAGATTAGTTGGAGGAATATGCCATTAACTCACCATGAATGCATTCAAATCGACTAGCTTTCAATTAAAGACCACTGGTCATATCTGTCATACTTACCTTAGACACCGACTTATCTAATTAGAACTGATTGGGTTAGCCTACAATCCAGACTTAAACCGTAAAGCCAAATTAGATCTTAACTTGATTGACCACATATGACTGTGAGTTGATCATGACCTAGACTTAATCCTATTAGACTGATCAAATCTAAGCACTCTTGATCCCACCTAACTAACCGTTGATTCAGTTTGATCAACCGCTAGACCTAATTGAGCTATCCACACCCAAACTCATAATTTATGAAGGTATCTTAGATCTAAAAATTCATAACTTTTAGATTTAATTAATTTCATAAACTTAATTCTTAATTAAGTCTAAAGGTTCAATAACAAAATATGCATAAAAAAAATCCTAGGATTTCAGAATCTAGGATTTTGCAGAAATATAAGTTTTTGATTTCTGATTAAGAACAAACATGTAGCACCCCTACACGCCATAAAAGCATCCTATTGAATGAAAAGAGAGGGCCTTTAAGGCCATCTTACCCTTATAACCAGACGACCAAGGAAAATGCCTTAATCAGAAATATGAACTATACTACAAAAGTATTAAATCTAAAGCATATAACTATTACATGATTTAAGATCTAATCTATACATATTTTGCATACATCTCATGTATCAAATTTAATATTTAAATTTATATTTTAGATCTGATTACATCTGATATAATATCTAAAAATAAAATTTTAAATGATCTCATCATAAAAATTTTTAATCTAGACTACTCATGGCATAGACCTATGAAATTAGTCTAGACAAGCATTGCATATATCATACATATGAAATTTGTCGGTGCATCTCATGCTTTTTGATCTAATTATATCACATATAATATCTAAAATTTAACTAATCTAATCATATAATCTTCAAAAAATTAAATGAACATTTCATAAAATTTCTGATCTAGACTATGAGATTAAACTAGAGATCTAATCTAGACATATGCTGCCTATATCACATATATCATAATTTTAAATTAGATCTTATGTTTTAGATCTGATTACATCTAATGTAACATCTAAAATTTAAATGATCAAATCATAAAAAATTAAATTAGATCTAATCTAAAATATATTTGATAACTATCATGATATGGAGCAACAGATCTAGACTAGAACATGTATTATTTATATTAACATATATATTTAAAACATATAATTTTTTATTTCATATCTAATTACAGACTATGTAACATCTAGAAATCAAATAATCAGATTATAAGAAATAATTTTAGATCAATCTAAAGATAGAGCTGGAAGCAGCAACCTACCTCTGATACTAATTGAAGAAAAAATTAGATTTTTCTACTATAGGATGCATATGATCAAATTAGATTTATAGTGAAATAATTTTAAAAATTTTCTATGATCTGATTAGATCTGAGAGTTCTCAGATCTAATTATATTAATCTAAAATTAGAAGTAAAATAAAAATAAAAGTAGTGACAATAATTATCACCTGATCGGGTAAACCATTTATCCATTATAATGATCTGACGATTGATCCAAGATTCTGATTGAGCCATGCATATGCTCGATCTTTACCGATATCTACTCGGATCAGATCTGAAAATCTCCTCCTTCTAGATCTGATCTCTAAAGATCAAATCTGATATCTTTCCATAAAGCCTTCAAATCAAACTTTGAGGACTGTGCGTTCGTCTCACGAACACCATCATTTCTCGCTAATCTTCATGCCAATGGAACTTGATCTTTGCTCGTAGGTTTTGCCCAACTCTTGGGCATGGAGAAGAGGGAGAGGATCATACGAGAGAGGTATAGAGATGAAAATTTTTGTAGGACTTCATCTTAGAAAAATCGTGAAGCACAATAGCTTGCATAGGACCCTATTTATAGACCTAGTCAAGAATCCCTTCGCATATGACTTTTAACAGGTCAAAGCCAACATATAGAAGGACTCTCCAATGATCTCCACACCCCCTTTTTTAGATTTTTGTCACACAAAAATAAGGAGAAATGGTGTGGAACCCTTTAAGATTCGGCACAGGGGACTCTCATCTCTCTAAAGTTTGAACTATTCAAACTTTTGACCCATTCAAACTTGATTTGAATGGGATGCCTCCATACATATCCATAAGGGGCATGGTCTTCTTTTCCTCACAAAAATCTCATATGGACATGCACCCTCAGATAAATTCTAGGGGGCGCATGCCATTTCTCTTCTTTCCTACAAACTGGGTCAACATTTGACCCTTGCCCTGTTCCCATCTCAAGGGATTTTGGATAAAATCTTTTCAAGTCTCGTCCAATAGATTTATGTCAAGTCCTAATTAAGTTAGAACAAGCCTTGATCAAGCTAAAACTCGATCCAGTCAGATCAAGAAAAATTCATCTAGAATTTTTGGGTGAAGCTTATCCAAATTTTATCTCATGATTTTAGGACAAGCTCTAATCTGGCAAAGACAACCCTTGATGACTTGTTCTCATCCTATGGGATTTAGGATAAGCTTTAATCAAGCCAGGACAAGATCCAGTCAGATCAAGACAAATTTATATAGAGTTTTCGAATGAGCCTTGTCCAAATAGTTTTAGAAATTAGCAGGTCATGTCCTATTTTCATCTGATGGATTATAACAAGCCTAGATCAGGTTAGGACAAGACTTTTCTAACCTAGACAAGCTCTAGTCAAACTAGGATAAAGCCATACAAGGCTCTTGAATGAGCCAAATCCAATTTGGCTCAGTCAAGACAAATTAGAAAGATGATAGAAGGAGAATTTTAGGTTCAATCATGTGCTAGCATGATTTTTTTGAACCTAATTGGATCTAATCTAAATTAATTGAACTGGATTAGCTCAATTAATGATATTCAAACCTAAATCCTTATTTGTGTGATCTAGTTAGATTCAGTTCTATATGATAATGAGATATATCATGATCTCCATTATCAACATCATCAAAATATCTTTCGATGGATCAGAACTCTTTCGATTTACCTAATTAGAATTATCGATCATCAAGATAATTTTAATTGATTCCAAAAATTACTAGTAACATCTAGCAGTATATGGTGACAATCCATCAGAACCGAATAGCGAATCTATCAGTGTAGCTACCTATATGATTGTGTTCTTTTATCATGAGCTCCAATGGAATTAGGATTAAGGTGAACTCATCAAACCCAACATCCATCATATGAATGAATTATTCGATTCGAGTCTGTTGTGAATCCTAATAGAAACTTCTTTCTATTATTTCATACTACCTTGGCCATGGGTTTTAGGACTCGATCTCATGATCATCATAAGACCACTCCTCCTCTATCGAGGTTGATAGATCTCATCTTGGTGCGATTTAATTTCTACAATAAACATGCTATAGCCAACATACACCTTAGAATTTTGAATGGCTAGAAGATCGAGTTATGGTGTAGTCAAACTATAACACCCTCAAGGTGAACTACTGATGCACCTCAGATCAAAAAATTGGACACACACTGCAGCATCAAGCTAGTTATCGACAAGAAGATAGGCTTTTTTATGACTGCTCGAGGTGGTCACGCTCAGTGCTCTTGTTCTCAATAAGTATCTATACTCTCACTTCGGTGTCTTCATACCATAAAATCAAGACTCATCTATTCTAAGAAAGAGATCATATATCAATCTTTCGGATTGATCATCATCCTCATGATGATCCTACGATCAAGAGTAGTTTATGAGTTAATTAAGATAACTCATGCCTTAAATTCTTAACTCTTGAGAATATATGTTATCATGCTTATTAACTCAATGGATGTATCACAAATACTTTATACATAATATGATATAATAAATAATTCTCTAATTAATTTTAAGTTAAAATTATGAAAATGCTCTTAGAAAGTATTTAACAAGTGTCGACCAATCTGGCTTCTAGGGCATATATCTAAGAATATTCTCAGATGAGTTTAAGATGTGCAAGCTTCAGAGATCTATTTATGGATTGAAGCAGGCATCTCAAAGTTAGAATATGCATTTTGATAAGATGATCAAAACGTATGGCTTTGTCAAAAATAGAGAAGAGTCCTACATATACAAGTGGACCAATGGTTTAGTAGTAGTATTACTTATGTTGTACGTGGATGATATTCTCTTAATTGAAAATGACATCCTTATATTATAGAAAATAAAGATTTGGTTGTCATCTCAGTTCTCCATGAAGGACTTGAAAAAGCATCTTATATCCTAGGAATGAAGATATATAGGGATAGATTTAAAAGATTGCTTAGATTGTCCCAGTTTACATATATAAATATTGTGCTGAAGTGGCTTAGCATGGAGAATTTCAAAAAGGGTTATCTTTCGATAGACCATAAAATTTTTCTTTCGAAGAAGGATTATTCGACATCTCAAGAGAGCATATGAGTAGAATACCATATACCTTGACTGTGAGTTTTATTATATATGCTATGACATATACGAGACTAGATGTAGTATACTCATTAAGAGTAGTGAGTAGATACCAATCTGATCCAGAGAAGAATCACTGAAAGATTATGAAAACCATCCTTAAGTATTTAAGAAATACTAAGAACCAATGGCTTATTGATAAGTACTTGATATATTATAATAAAAATTATTAAATATTGTTGCATTATATGTTTATTAGTTGAATTTGATGCTTCTTAATCTCTTTTGCAGATAATTAGAAAATTGAGGTCATTCAAGCTAGTCCAGATTCAAATTGGCTCAACCAAACAAAAATCAGATATCTAATGGGCTAAGAGCAAACAACTCAAGGAGTTAAATCATGATCAATGGCTAGGAAGCAATTCATTAAAATTCAAGGGCCAAGAAGAGAGATAGTTGCTTTAAGGGTTTGGATCGAAAATAATTGATCAAAGAACTGAAAATTGAGGCACATATCTATGAAGCTCTAACCCAACTTGAATTCTAATCCAAAGACCCTAAATGTTCCATCCCAAACTGATTTAGTATAAATCACAGAGTGGAAAGAAAGGGGGATATGCCAAAGAGAGAAATAAATTATATGCTAATTCCTTCTTACCATATTTTTCACTCCGTAATTAGAAGTCCATACCAAATCAAAGATTTCTCATGCACACTTCATCTTATCCATTCATTCCTATCATATCTTTAGTCCCATATTGCTTAACCAATAAATCCTCCTACCTCCCAGCATCTATAAAAAGTTCCTAAGGCTTCAACCAAAAGCATTCTTTCCATCCATCTCCATCTAGCCCTAGCCTTTACACCTCCTCTCTCTCTCCCACTAAGTCTCCACTTTTCTTTCTTTCTTCTTCTTCCTCCACAAAACTCTCTTCTTCCTCTTTTCTTTCCATGGCCTAGAAGGAAGAAGATGGCGATGATGGACGACATCCCTTCTATGCGTGGCTAGGCTCCGTCATCTGAGGAGGAAAGATGAATCTTGAAGGTTTGATGTTGATCTATTTTATATATCTCTTTTCTTTTATCAATAAATTTTTTTATTTATTTAAAAATTAAAAATGCACTATTTTTTTTTGCTTCATTTATAAAGAACTAGATTTTAAATAATCTATGCTCTAAGAGATGCATCATGATTTGAGGATACGGTGCATGCTCAGACAAGAGATAGATTGTATCAAAAGGAATAGATCCTCTTTTTTACTTATGAGATTTAGTTAAATAGCTTATGCTCTAAGGGATTAATCATGATCCAAGAATATGGTCCGTGCTCAAAAAAGAAAATAAGCTATATCAACTAAAATCATAAGTAGCGGTGCTGTAGCAGAAAATGGATATGACATCTATTTTACAAAAAAATTTGATCTCCTAAGGTTTCTCTTCTATATTGGACTCATTAAGTTTCTTTTAAATATTATTTTATCAATCAAATTAATTCTTCAATTCTTAAAAAATAACCAAGCCATTTTTTTAATATTCTAAACAACTACCTTAGATCCCTGAGGACTTGATCCGATTCATTCTATTCTATGGAGCAATAGTCGGTTAACTTTTATCTTTGATCGCTCTCATGATAAGAGTGCATCAAATTTTGATGTCGTTACTAGGGATCTTGACAAGGTTGATTTAAAAAAAATAATTATTTTTATTACTTTATTTTGTGATCTCTTGCCTTCTTAATTCTAATATTAGCTTCTTATTATTGTAGATCAAATATATATATATATATATATATATATATATATATATATATATATATATATATATATATATATATATATATATATTACTACTTTCTAGGTCTTTATTTTTTTCTTTCTACTTTAGATTACTTTGTTGTCTTTTTAGTAAAATATTTTTTTGCCTTTTATATAGATTTAATTTTCTACCTAATTAGACCTTCCTCTTATTTACTTTCTATTTAATACATTATCTAGATATGAAAATATATTTCTACCTTTTAATTTACTGCTCTTAAAGTAGATTTGAGTCCTTACTTTACTTGTAGGTTATCTAGTTATATTTTTAATCTTTGCATAATTTACTTCTTATTTAGTTAGATTCTATAAATCTCTTCACACCTAATTAACTTAATTTAAAACTTACCTCTTAGTCTTTCTTGCTTAAAGATAACATAATATTAAAAAAATACCATAAAATACTTAACTAAAATAGAGAAGCTAATTAAACTTTAAAAGATTCTTACTTGTATTAGACATCCTCTCATTTTGCATCTCATCTCTATAATTAACCTTAAGGGCATTAACCAATTAATCAGATAAGGTGGAGATTTGGTCATCCTTTCTTAGCCCAAAAATCACATCCATCATTCTACATTAACCCAAGCCTTAATTTTAAAATTAATTAGATGTTAGCCCTAGGAATTTTGAGCTCAATAGGATAAGAAAGTCCTAGAGTTGGATCGGATTCAAATTAATTAATTGCTTGATATCTAAGGCAAGTGGTTTAAGAAGATGGTTTTCAATTGGTTCCATTATCTGACCTGGCCAACTCAATTGATGTCTAAGAAAAGCAATAAGTAGAAAACCTCCCACATCTTATACTTATCTAGCTGAGTCAGTTAGTTAGTTTGGACTTGGAGTGCTCAAAGATAGTCTTGAAAATTAGAAGCTGTCTAGATCTAGATTAATCCTAGGGTAGGGAGTCCTTGCTTGTCTAACTTGATTGCAATTAACATCCAAACATTAACTTTTTTTTTTCTCTTTCATTTCTAGATTTAGGACTCCTTAGGATCCATCTCTAAAACTCTTTTCTTATCTATCTCTTCTTCTATAAAAATAAATAAATAAAATTTCATAAAAATTGTAAATTGGAAAAAAAAATTTGGTCGACTTGTGAGAATTGAATCAAACCCCATTTCAAGTAAAGAAATTGTTGAGACCATCATGGATGAACCCAACCAAGAACCCAAATTTCTTAAGGACCTATGCATCCTGTGAGCTCTGCCCAACCATCATGTATAAGACTCTCCGAGATTATAGTTGGTAATTTTAAAATTAAACCTTAAATAATTAACATGCTTTCCAAATTCATTGGAATTGAGGATGCCAACATTTTCATTAGAGAATTTGAGGAGGTTTGTGAAACCATGCGAATACACCAAATGTCATAAGATAAGATGCCATAAAACTTAGGCTGATCAATTTTGCACTTAAGGACAATGCAAAGAAATGGTTATACAGCCCACCCAACTAGTCAATCACAACATGAAAAGGTTTTGTAAAGATGTTCTTAAAAAAAAATTTTCTCCATCACAAGATAGCCAAGTTTAGAAATGAGATTAACCAATTCTACCAACTAGGGGGAGAGTCTTTTTGGAAGTGCCTAAATCAATTTAAAAATCTTCTAAGTCAATGTCCACATCATCGTATAGAGATTTGGAGGTTGTGCTAAATTATCTATGAAGGTCTAGACTCAAATTCCAGAACAATATTGGAATCAATGTGCCAGGGCCAATTTATGTATAAGAAACCCGATGAGGCTTGATAATTTATGGAAGATCTTGCAGAAAAGAGTCTACAATGAGAGTCACTAGAAAAATTGAAAAATCTACACTAGCAAGAGGTGGGATGCACCAAGTCCAAACATTCCTAGCTACGAAGGCTAGAATTATGACCTTGATCTGTAGGATTGAAGCCTTAGAACTTCAAGGACACTCCCAAGCAAACCAAATATTCGCATCCGTGTGCAATGGATGCGATGCACCAGACCACATCTTGGAAGAATGTCCTTCACTAGGAAATCTAGTCAAAGATGGGCTTGCATAAGTAAATGCATCCTATCAAAGACCTATAAATGATCCTTATACACCAACGTATAACCCGGGATGGAGAAACCATCCAAAATTTTTATGGTCACAAAGTTCCAATTCAGGTAGTCATGTCCCAAACCAGCCTTATCTAAGGACCAACCAAGCACCAGCTAACCCACCAGGATTTGGTCAAGAGAAAAGATTGAACACTTTAGAAAAGGGGTTGGAAGTCTTGCTTAAATCAACTTTCGAAATTATGTCTATACTAAACAATTTTATGCAAACCACGGGCCAATTATTAAATACAAATACCCAGGCAATTGCCCATTTAGAAATACAGCTAGGTCAGTTAGCCACCACAGTTAGTGAAAGAGAAAAAGGTAGATTACCAAGTCAACCCAAGACTAACCCCAGGAACTAGAACAACCAACTATCTCAATAAGGATCCCAAATCAACCAATTGAATGCTATTCACACATTAAGATCTAGAAAATAAATAGATAACCATATGGACACACCCAAAATAGAAGAAAAGATAGAACACCCACTATCTGAACCACTATCTATCCAAGGCCAACTTGAAAAATCTAAGGCATCAGAACCTGAGGCAACACCAAATTCGATAGCAGAGCCCTTACGAGGAGTTGATGGACCAACTACTAAGGTTGTAGCATCCTTCCCTAATAGACTTAAGTCTAACCGAAACTCAGCCTAATTAGATAAGATCTTGGAGGTCTTTAAGCAAGTTAAGATGAACATTCTCTTACTAGACATGATCCAACAAGTCCCTGCTTGTGCTAAATTTTTTAAGGATCAATGTACCAAGAAAAAGACCACCAATGTACCTAAGAGAACCTTTCTAATAGCTAGTGTAAGCACATACTTGTCAAACCATGTATCAGTAAAGTACAAAGACCCAGGATCCCCTATCATCTCATGCATTATGGGAGAAACCTTAATCAATAAGGCTCTATTAGATATACGGGAGAGTATTAACTATTGCCATATTCCGTATATGAGCAATTAGGGTTAGGAGAACTCAAGCCAATGGGGATGACCCTACAACTAGCTGATTAATCCTTAAAAGTTCCAAGGGGAATAGTTGAGGATATGCTAATCAAAATCAGTGACTTCATTTATCCAGTGGATTTTATAATTTTAGAGACTGAACCTATATCAAATCCGAAGTGTCAAATCCCGATCATTCTAGGCAGACCATTTCTAGCCACAACTAATGCTCAAATCAACTGTCGAAATAGATTAATGAAACTTTCTTTTGACAACATGTCAATAGATTTAAACATCTTCCATCTGATTGAAACAAACGATCTGAACTGAATTCAAGATAATGCTTATGAATCCATTGACCTCAGCGATGAAGAGTTTGACTTTGAACTTATGATGAACCAAGAATTTGAAAAGGTCAATAAAGTCACTACAATCAGCAAGCATAGGATTGAATCAAGATGGGAGCCCCCAGTGGAACCACTTGAGTTAATGGTTGAACCGCTATCCAAACCATCGGTTGAGGAAGCACCAAAGTTAAAGCTAAAATCACTCCCCAAGCATCTCAAATACGCCTACCTAGGTCTATTGAAAATCCTACCAGTAATCATTTCAGCAGACCTAGACCCCATGCAAGAAGAAGAATTGTTGACCGTCCTTAAAAAAAATTAAGAAGCATTAATTCACCTAGGGAAGGGAAGGATGCCAAGCCAACTAGAGACCCCCCAAAGAAGGCTAAACCTAGCTATGAAGAAGGTAGTAAAGAAAGAAATTCTCAAGCTATTAGATAATGAAATTATCTACCCAATCTCAGATAGCTCATGGGTTAGCCCAATCCAAGTGGTCCCTAAAAAGTCTGGGGTCACAGTGGTCCAAAATGAAATAAATGAATTTGTACCGACAAGAGTTCAAACTGGATGGAGAGTCTGTATTAATTATAGAAAACTAAATACGGTCATAAGAAATGACCATTTTCCCCTGCCATTCATCGATCAGATGTTAGAGAGGTTAGCTGGACATGAGTTCTATTGCTTTCTAGATGGATATTCTAGCTATAATTAAATTTTCATAGCACCAGAGGACCAAGAGAAGACCACGTTCATAGGCCCATTTGAAACTTTCGCCTAGAGATGCATGCCCTTTGGTTTGTATAATGCTCCATCTACTTTTTAAAGGTGCATGATTAGCATCTTTTCAGACATGATCGAGTAGTTTCTTAAAATTTTTATGGATGATTTTTCTATTTTTGGCTCCACTTCTTTTGAATGCTTACACCATTTAAGACTAGTCTTAAAAAGATGTAAAGAAAAACACTTAGTGCTTAATTAAGAAAAATGCCAATTTATGGTCAAACAAGGGATAGTTCTTGGCCATGTGATCTTAAAGAAAGGCATTGAAGTGGACAAAGCCAAGATAGATCTAATTACAAATCTTCCACCATCTAAATTAGTCAAGAAAGTTCGTTCATTTTTAGAACATGCTGGTTTCTATAGGAGGTTCATCAAGAATTTTAGCCAGATAACCTATCCGCTGACAAATCTCTTAGTGAAGGAAGTTTGGTTTGAGTTTACTCCTGAATGTCTCGAATCCTTCGAGCATATAAAAAAGAAACTAACTTCAACCCCAATTGTACACCCACCAGACTAAACTCAGCCCTTCGAACTCATGTGTGTTACATCTGACCACTCTATCAGAGCCATTCTAGGGCAGAGAATCAATAAGCTGCCGTGAGTCATCTATTATGCTAGTAGAATCCTCAACGATGCGCAGCTTAATTATTCAACAACTGAAAAGGAGTTCTTAGCCATCGTCTTTGCACTTGAGAAATTTAGAACCTATTTGGTTAGATCGCATACCATTATGTACACTGATCACTCAGCTATCAAACACCTCTTAGCAAAGAAGGATGCCATGGCACGCTTAATCCGATGGATTTTACTGCTCTGAGAATTTGACTTAGAAATCAAGGATAAGAAAGGAACATAAAATTTAGTAACTGATCATCTATCCCGATTAATAAATACACCCTCCAACGAACCACCAATTAGAAAATTTTTTTTCTGATGAGCAACTTATGTCCGTGATGGTCGAATCTTGGTATGCTGATATAGTCAATTACTTAGCCACCGATGAGATTTCCGTGCATTAGACCGCTTAGGATAAAAATAAATTCTTTTCTCAAGTGAAGTACTTCATTTGGGATGATCCTTACTTATTCAAATAATGTCCTGACCAAATCATTAGAAGATGTGTCTCGAACAATAAGGTTAGAAGTATTCTATCGTTCTATCATGACCATGCATGTGGTGGTCATTTTGGAGCCAAAAAGACAGCCGTCAAGGTGAAGAAAAATCCTGATTTTCCGATCCAGGTTCGTTCAGATCTGATCAGATCAAGAGATATATTTCAAAAATTTTTCTCTTTGATCTATATCAGATCTGAGATATTTTAGATCTAATTCTTATTATTTTAATAAATAAAATAAAATAAGAATAAATTAAATCAAATCTAATTTATCTGATTTGGGTAATCCTATTACCCATTCATGATCCTATTTGCAGCGGAAGGTTCTGGATCTAAATCTGATTACCCCTTCTTCTTATTTATAGACTTACTATGATCCAACTTCTCTTCTTCCCAATCAATCACAACTCTTTGTGAAATCAGATCTAAATCTGATTGGTGGAAATAGAGTCCCCTGGATTCCTCCTTAGAGGGTGCCTAAGACCAGTCAAAGTTGGTCCTTAGGAGAACTCTAATTGGAATCCAAAAAGGAGATGGAGTCCTTATCCAACAAGGACTCCTAGGCGCCTCCAACTTGGGCACACGCCAAGGGTGGCGTGCGCCCTCTTCCTTGCCAAGTACTAGCAAGGGGACATGCCCCCACCAGCTCTCCAATAGGTGCGTGACATGTGGTCAAAAGTTAAAGTGTCAATAGTCAATGTTTGACCAGTCAAAGGTAGATTTTTGACCAAAGTCAAAGAACAAGAAATAGCAGGTGACCAAAAATGGCAGATAATGTCTTACAAAATAAGACAATCTTTCTAACTTGAACAACCTCCAGTCAGACCATATGAAGGCCTCTAATTGAGCACAAACTCCTTTGGCTCAGATAGGACAACTTATTTATGATAGTAAAAGAAGAACGTTAGGTTCAATCGAGTGCTAGTACGATTTTCTTGAACCTAATTGAATCTCATTCAGATCAATTGAACTAGATTAGTTCAATTGATGATCACCAGATTCAAATCCTTATTTGTGTGATCCAGTTAGGTTCAATTATGTATGGTAATGGAATATGTCATGATCTCTATCATCGACATCATCGAAACTCCTTTCGATGGATCAGAACTCTTCTGATTCGATCAGCTAGAATGATCGATCATCTAAATAATTCTAATTGCTCCCAAAATCCACCAGTGACACCTAGCAGTATATGGTGGCAACCCATCAGACCTGAATGCAAACCTCTTGGTGCAGCTACCTGTGTGATTAAGTTTTTCTATCTTGAGCCTCGATCAGATTAGGGTTAAGGCAAACTCATCAAACCCTAGTCTCTGTCATATGATGTAATCATTCGATTCAAGTCTGATGTGAAAATCTAAATAGAAACTCTTTCTATTATTTCACTCTGCCATGGCCATGGGCTTCTGGACTTGATTCTCATGATTATCATAGGGCTGCTCCTCTACCATCGAGGTAGATAGATTCCATCTTGATGCTATCCAGTTCCTACAATGAACATGCTACAGCCAACATACACCTCAGGATTCCATATGGCTAGGAGATCGAGTAATGGTATAGTCAAACTATAACACCCTCAAGGTGAACTGCCGATGCACCTCAAGTCAAAGAACCAGACACACTACTACAGCATCGAGTTAGTCATTAACGAGAAGGTAGACTCCCTAATGACTACTCGAGGTGGTCACGCTCAGTGCCCTCATTCTCTAACGAGTACCTGTACTCTCGCTCCGGTGTCTCCACACCATAGACTCAAAACTCATCTACTAAAGAGAAGCGATTGTACACCAATCTTTCGAATCAATCATCATCCTCGTGATGATCCTATGGTCGGGAGCATTTTATGAGTTAACAATGATTATTCATGTCTTAAATTTTCAACTCTTGAAAATATGAATTATCATTACCATTAACTCAAAGGATGTATCACAGACACTAAATACATATATGTGATAGAAAATAACCCATTTTATTCAATATAGTCAAAATTATAATTTTGCCCCTAGAAGTGTATTACAAGTGTCAGCCAATTCTGACTTTTATGGCACATATATCTAACAATCTTCCACTTGTCCTAA